>CAEFZX010008299.1:0-30570 GCA_903066825.1 Alfaro cultratus
AGGCCTAAGAAGAACACTGACATGCTGAAAAGGCTGTTGGTACCACCAGGGAGAGAACTAAAATGTGCAGGATGCCGGCCCTCGAGGACCTACTTTGGGCACCCCTGCTCTAAAGCATTCAATGGTATGGAGCCTACCTATCCACTTCCTGACTGATCCTATATATCATCAAATTTCTAAAGGCACAGCTCCCACCTGCTGGCCTTTACCTCAAGTTAAGACTAACAAAGTTACTGCCTACTCTAGAGAAGTCCATGGCAAAAGATCTAGACGGTCTATGAGCCAAACATTAAACATGCAATAGGTCTAGTAACATTTTCTTATTTACTCCATTCAGCTTTCTTTTTTATGCATTTAAACAAATCCTAAAACTCACTGAACTCTTGGGTTTTTATTTGATGTCAATGTTGCACATCTTAGTTGACTATTTGGAAGTAAAATTGTTAAAGTTGGAGTGAACGCTATGGTTAGTTTGTTTTTCTTTTTCTCTGGAAAGAAGTTACCAGCTTCTTTGGTTGGTGTCTGTTTATTGTTAACACATCCAACCAAAATAAGGCTGGTTGGACCTTTTTTTGTGTGCTGGTGTAACACCATGTCAGCACAGGAAGGAGACATCTGCAAACTGTTCCCAAAACGTTAGTAGAATGAAATTATTCAAAATGTCTTGGTATGCTGAAGCATTACCAGTTCTTTTCTCTGTAACTAACAGGTCAAACAAGACTCCTGAAAACAGATCCACACCATAATCCCATCTGTTTGACACAATGCTGCCTGGCAAGCAAAGTTCTGGAGGCCAAACCCAGTTTCAGTGATTTGGAGGGGTAAGTCAATGTTAGCCTTAGCTGTCTAGTATTTCTTACACCTGGTAATCCTAACACTTTGCATGTTTTTCATAAATTCCTCTTCAGGTTCATTCCAGCTCCAAATCTTGAATGAATCATTAATGTTCTCAGCTGTTTAATTTTTAGTCTTTGTCTCATCTCTAGAGAAATACTGTCCACTGCAAACGTGTCATCATGTCTTTGCAAGCTCGGTTAGCACTTCTTGTTAATGTTGAGGTAGTCGCTCATGTAGACTCATTTTACGGACTTCTGGCTAATTTGTGGTGGTTCTTGTGTTGGAAAGTCTGATTCTTTAAACTATCCATTCCAGAAAATCTTTCAGATAAAGAACTTTTTTGTAAAATGGAGTATAACATTTCTGCATTTCCAACTTCTTAACAACTGTGTAGGCCTATCTCCACCTTATTGGCATATTTTCGTAGTTTCTGATGTTCAATCATCCTTGCGGACACTTTCAGTTGGTAAAATGTTTCAATCTTAGGCTAACAATAAATAAAATAACATAGTAAATACTCGTCATTTTCTCCAAGGAATCCAATCTTTTACAAAGAAAATATACTTCAGTTAGGAGCAAATTGAATGTCTCCAGGAATGTGAGAAATTGAGTTTCTTAAAAAGCTTAGTCTTCGGTTTGTTTCTAGCGAAATACAGATTTTCAATGTGTCCTGGGATTTACACCGTTTAATTTAGCTTATTTATATAGAACTGGTTCACACCACAGTATCACCTCAGGGCACTTTCCTTAAAAGCAACTCATCCTAGACAAAAAGGGACTCACTTGTGCCAAACTCCAGGCAGCACTTATTGTCATTCATGTGTGCAAACCTTTCTGCTTTGAGTGTCTGTCTCAAAGAGCGTTGATCGACATAAATTTTAATGCAAATGTCTGCACTGAGGAAAGCTTGGATCACCCACTGACATATCCAATAGCTTTCTCCAAAAACTAAAGATGTTCTTTGTTGTGGATTGAGGAATCCCATTAACCTTTGGGAGCTTTGTACTTTTAAACTGAAGTCTTTGTGTTGCCGGGTGAGGGTTTGATGATAATCACTCAGGCTTTGGAGCCTTATCAATATGTCAAGCCGGTTGACAGAATTTTCATGCCAATTACGTCTTTTGGTTTATTTCTGACATATTTTCTGTGTTTATATTTGCATGTGTTTTTCTGAATGTATCAACTGGAAATGTCACAGACAGACAAAGCTTAGGACTGTCTGTGTATTGATGATTTAAAAACCAAATCACAGAATATCTAGTCGATTGTATTTCCTCTGAATGTTTTGACTACTCTTATGTTCTTGACAAGATAACTTGAGGTGGCGACTTCTTTCTTGTTTTTTAATTTGTGATTCCTGAATTATTCTCTGCCCTGACATTGTCATGGGACAACTTGGAGTGAAACATTGCCTTCTTTATTCATCTGTCTCTTAACATTAAGTTATTGGCAGTAATGGCTCAATCGATGTGCCCTTTCAGGAAGATGTGAGACCTCAAAAGATGTGCTGGGCCTGCTGTAACTTCTACCAAAGCAGAAACTAGAGGCAGGAACACATGGTTAAAGGTGGCTCTAGAGCTTGAATGGGCAAATATAGCCAAGACATTATATTCTAATATGTGTGCATGTTAAGAAGAGCATCTGAACACATTTATTTTGTAACATCAACGTCTTTATTAGATTACAAACCAGCAATAATAAATTAGATGTGACCTCATTTAGCCTCCATGGCAGAAATTAAAATGCATTACTTCTTTTTATCATTCTGAGATTATCAGAGACTGAAACATTCAACTTTTAATAACAAATACTTGAAATAAGAGAAATGTCAAAAATATTAATGCCTTTTATTATGTGGCAGTTTAGTTTAAAGGGATTCTCTAAATCTTGACAACTCAAAATGTTGATGAGGGGAGGATGAAACATTTTGTTTTGTCCGTTTCGTATCAGAAGGAGGTGAGCATGCAGCTTTCAGTCTCTCCTCCTGTGGGTTGTACTTTTCTGTGAAAGCAGCTCATCTTTATTCGACGGTTAAGGGTGTTGTAAATGTGATTGATCTTACAGGCTTTGTGGTGATTGATTGGCTGACTTGTATTCATAATTCAGCTTGAGGAAAGATAAAGTACATTTTAACAAAAGCTATTTGGACGAAGTCTGAATGAGCTTGTATTATCCCACTGACATTTCAAGTCTTAATATTTTATCCCAGTAATTACCTGAACATACCTATTTGGTTTCATTTTGCCAGTTTCTGACAGGTGAATCCATATCCTGATTAAATTGGGACGGATTGCCTTAGATCTGATATTTTAAAAAGTGGCATTCTGGCTCCATTGATTATTTTATCACCTTTTGAATGAACCTCTTTCCACCACTGATGTATTTCCTGAGGGAAAAGTGCTTGAGCAGATTATGGTGGTGGGTGGGGGAAGGGTCTGGAGCCGGGAAGCCGCAACAGACTTCAGTGTGTCTAAATTGTGTTCAAGGGAGATTGATAGCTGCTGTAGTGAATGTACTGAACACCCCAGTTATTATTCTCAGAATTAGAACTGTATTTACAAACACAACTATAAATGCACAAACTCTGTTGCTGATTTAAAGTGGTAGTCTTTTGTTTGAGTTACTCCCTTTACTTCCACACATGCACAAAAGCAGCATTTACTGATCCCTGCAGAGATATTTGTTGTTGACACCGCGCTAAAGTCTTTGTGAAGCCTATATCCCCTTTCACCTTCAGTCCCAAATCAAAGATAAATAATTCCTTTTAAAGATGCTTTTTATTCCACAACCTTTTCTTCTCTGTTGAGCTGGGCTCAAACATGAGGCCTTTCTTTAAATCTTGTACGACTAAAATGTCCAATTCACCCTTCTTCTGCTTCCTCTCTGCTTGTTGGCATTGCAGCTACAAAACTGACAGTCACCAAGGGTACGACAGCAACAGCTTCCCGGTGTCACCTTGGTGATGGCTGCTCAGTGATGGAGGAGGTTGTTAAGTAGAGGCGACATGTGATACTGACACAGCAGGGAGCACAGTACCGGATGCCAACTTCCTAACTGTTGACATTGAGCCCTTTAATGCCAGGTGGAAAAGCCCCTTCTGCCATTCAGTTCCATTTTGAAGTCATTTTAGTTAACTTCTAAATGAAACATGTGTGTGACAGCCCAGGGTCTTTTGTGTCCTGTTTTTGGCAGTTCAGTGATCCTATATAGATAGAATGGTTGTCTACATCTACCAGGGCAGATCTCTTCTCTCAGGATATCTGAAGATTGTATCCTGATTGACTTTATTAAATCAACACTGCACACAGCATCACAGTGAGCAGGCCACAGTGATGGAATTGTAACCTGTGTTTCTATGCCCTTCGACCATTTGGATTATATGGGTGTGTGTGTGTGTGTGGTGTGTGTATCTGCACCATGTTTTCTGTGCAAACCTCTGGCATTTGTAGTGACTTACCGTGAACGCTGCAGTCAGGGGCGTTCAATTACACAGTCACTCATAATAAAAAGTGAGAAATGCCAATGAATTCACCTTGGCCACAAATACGCTAAATTCAAAAGTCGATGCATGTCGCTGACACAACAGAACTTATAGCTCTTGTCACTAGTTCAATTGCCCCAGCATTAAAGTTGCAGTGTTTATTTTACAAAAATGTTTTTTAAATTTTTATTTAAAACTGTTACTATGTTGGCACAGTTTTAAACAATATGAGACTGATAATCTGTGAAACAATTGCGCTCCTCTGCGTTCTCCCAGTGCTCCTACTGCCATCTGCAGAAAGACACTGATCAGTCAGGAGCAACCAATCAGAGCCAGGAGGAAGATTCTAGTGCCGTCATTCAAGTGTGTTAATGCACTGCTCAATGGAATAATGGTGAAGAAACTATTTACTTTTCCAGCAACACTTCATCTGCCATCATCAACAGCTAAGCACTAGCAGCACATACACAAACATGATTGACAGTGCTAAGACCTTGCTCTCATTGGATGTTGGATCACAGGGAGAATGCAGAAGAGCTTTTTTCCTTTTTTATATAATTATCTGTCTCATAATATTCTGTCACAATATAGCAACAGCTTGAAAAAATATGGAAAAAACATAATTCATGCAAAAGTTGCTTAATGCAGCAGAAAGGATCAATTTAAAATTCCAAATAATTTTTGAAATTTATTGTTTGAAATTTCAATATGCTTTACAGTATTACCAGAATCATGTGTCTAGATTGTTCTTGCTTTCATGTACTTTTTATTGCATTATGCACAGCTGTGTAATGCAGCAGGACATATTTTTACCCTCTCTTCACTCTGACATCTCCATCGTTCTTTCATCCACCGTTTGGAGGAAAATGTTTTGATGGAAGCCTTTTCTTTTATTGTGGCATATCGAGTTCTTATTTCAGCTATAATTAAAGAAATCAGATTTTCATCACAGCCTTCTTTATTTTCAGCAAATTCTGCATCTTACTCATCCTCCTCGACCCCTCTTTTATCATATTCATCCTCTTCATTGCTCTTAATACTTTGCAGTACCACTCAACCGCCTTATCCCGCTTTACGACACCTTTCATTTTATTTTTTTGTGCCAAGGCACAAAAAAAGAGAAATGACCAAGTGTAGAGAGATGAAAAGTGCCCCATATTATCCTTTTAACCCATCATTCCTGTCATGTACGTTCTCTAAGTGTAGTTTCTTCTAACCTTACCCCTTAACAGTTTAGTCTATCCATATTACATTGATCCTGTCATCTGTTGATCCATGAAATCATCCATTCAACCCCTTAACTCTCAGCACAGCGGTTCCTCTTGAGCTATTAGTAGTGATGTGGAGAAACAAAGCTCTGCCTGTAGCCTGGATGATGTCCTTCTTGTACTCTAAGCGAAAAATATTCAGCAATTTCTAAATAGAAATTGGCCAATGGAGCTAATGGGAGAGCACAATCCACTCAAGAACAGTAAAACAGGGGAAAAAAGCTCCCAGATATCAGCAGTTATCTTGATGAGTCATCATAACCCTGGCAAAATACAAAAATGAGGATTTGCATTTTTTTTTACTTTATGCTGTGTTGGGGGAGAAACCCTTTGTCTCTCCAAAAGCTTTTTTTTTTTTTTTTTCGTGTTTTAGTTTAGACCTGGATTGTCCAGACCCTTCATAAAACAACCCTCTCTTGTCCATTTCTTTGTCCATGCTTTTCTAAATCAGAGTTTATCCACAGGATGATTTTCTCCTACCACTTATTTCCATCCGTCTCCTCCCTACGGGCATTTTTCTGCTGCAGAGTGCCCACTGTTGCTAATCACTCTTGCTCAGCCTTGCCTCCAGCAACGATTAATGGGTTTCATTTATGCTCATTTGGAGAAAACACCTGTGACCAATCAGAGAAAAGCTATGAGTAATTAGGCCCATTTTTGAGATGGCGTGAGGTGCTGAAGACATAACTGTAACTTCACTTGTTTATCTGTCGGGTGCGTTTCCATGCGACTCCCATTCGAGCTGCAAGTAATTACACTGATTCTTCACTTAAATATTTAATGTGTGTGTGTGTGTGTGTGTGTGTGTGTGTGAGAGAGAGAGAGAGAGAGAGAGAGAGGTAGAGGTGTTGTTTGAGAGAAAACTGAAGAACGAGGGAAATAAAGGGTTGCACTTCTGGGCTTGGTGGTGCATCTAATCACTCAGGTTCATCACATGAGCTCTGTGTGTGAGTGTGTGTGTGTAATTACTCTGATACATCACCTGGACTAGAAATGAACGCGGCTGCAGTCCCAGTGGAGCCGTTATATTTTGTGTGTCTGCACACTAATATGGAAACAGACGAGGTGGATTTGGGAGCAAATGTGGATCTGTTTGTGGAGTGCAGAGACTTTTATTTCTCTCCATCTATTTTTCCTTGTGTTGTCAGCATACTAGTTCAATGGCACCTAAAACGAACCAGTTGTACGGCCTCCCAGTGAGTCTTTTTGGACTTATCCCCAATTTAAGTAGTGAAATATGTTCTATCTTTGTGCCCTTCAGCAACATATGCATAATGTGCGTCAAATGTGGCAATAGTTGTCGAGTAACAGATGAGACACACCATGACATTCAGGTGTGCGTTCCACTTGAGGAGCCTCCAACATTATTCAATAACCTGTTTTTGGAGCGGAACAGATCCTGGACGAAGGAACATCCAGTGGAAAATGTCAGCTCTTTTCACCATCCTCTGCTGGGACCTGTTGTCTGCCATATTGCTGCTTGACTACCAACCTGTCAGGGGGCATATCAACACACTCTCCAATATGGCTCAATAGAATGCTAGAGGATGCATGCAGGCAGTGATGTTTCAGAAATGGCAGTCTCTGCTGGACTTGTTTTGTGCAGCAGCAATTAGCAAACATCTGGTGGAACTGCTTGTCTGTTGAGCTCATAATACAAACAGCTTCTCAGTCCAACACTATAGTTGTAAACGGCATAATGGACAATCACTGTTGTCATGATGTGGTGCAGGCAGAGAGTTAGAAAAAGTAAGAGCTTTTTAAAGAAATAGAGGCCCAATTTTGATAGCAATGTCAAATTTCTGCTAAGTTATTTTTGACACATGCAGCATTTTTTATAACTTACGGTATCATAGTTACTTGGTAGTGCCTGGAAAATGCATACTACCACACCTTTAACTACACAAGTGGCGTCTTACAACTGATACACAGAAAACCAAGAAAACTTTGTCTGAACAAAGAACCCAACTTAAATATGTGACTGCATGAAATGGGAAAAAAGTACATCTTCCTCAAAGCGTTGCCCTGGAGCAACTCTCCAAGCTGAGCTGCAGGAGTGTGCAAGCTCCTTCTCAGAGTCCACAACTTTATGTTTAGAGATGAATTAAAACCACAACATATTGGCATGTTGGTTTATTCACCCCACTTCTTCCTCACTTTCCCTACTGTGAAAGCTTTGTAGTGAAGACAAACTCCTTCTGCAGCCAGCAGAGAGGCAGGCGAGAGTCTCTGAGGATTTAAGTAAAGAGCAGCTGAATCAAAATCAGCCCCTGGCTCTGAGGTGTACCGCTGCAGGCTCAGTCCTGCAGGGATTTGGGGTGTGTGTTTTCCTTGCGGAGCCCGTCATGTTGAATGATTGAACTTCCAAACCTCCTTGGAGTTGTTCTCATGAGACTGTGGGAATGTGTGCGCCTCACCACTGAGACAGATCTATGATTGTGTGGAAATTTTTTTGGGGAAAAAAACGTCTGATTTAAGAATAATATTTTGTCTGTGCACACAGAAAAAGAAACTTCCAGAAAATATTCAAAGGACCTAATTTCAGTCGATGTATTAATAATTAATAACCAAACAAAGCTTTTGGGTTCCTATGAAGGACTTTTAATCTCATGCAGGAATGTCTTTGCATTTTTATGCATGAGCCACACAGTATTGTCCTTGTTTTGTCTTTCAGACTCGAAGCACCTAAAAAACTTTTTCTAAAAATATTTCCAAGTGGACAAACGTTTATTCACGCTGCTCAAATATCCCAGTATGTTGAGGATGACAAAGAACAACTCTACTTGTATTTGAAGGTGTTCCTAAGTTGTAAAAATAGGCTAATGTTGGATTCTTTCAGGAAACTGTGAAATGAGGTTTTGCTTAAAATTTTTTTTATCCCGTTTACATATCAAATGGATAAATCATTGGATATGTATCTGCAGTACTGAGGGGATATTTCTGATTGTATAAAGATGAAACTGGGCTGAAAGGAGAAGCTCTCCATTTATTGCGCAGCGTCAAATTTATTTCTGTCTTATAAATATAATATGGATTATGTGTAAAAGAATGAGATCCAGGATGTGGGAAACGGCTTCCTTCATGGTGGGGCTCTAACATTTGGTTTGTTGCACAAATATTACAATATAATTCAGTTAATGTCCTTAACTTATTTTTTTATTACAATATCTAATAAAAATGTAATTTTAGCTTGCAAATCATGAAACATATTTCTTCACAAAATTAGTGATGTTCCATCAAAAACTTTTCGTCTAAATTAAGTGTTTCTAAACTAACGTCAGGTGAAAGAAATAATTTTAAAAAAAGCTAAATAAAAAAGTATTTTTTAAATCCTTTTTTGTAACAACTCTGATGCTTTCTGCCATTTTTCACTTCTGATTCTTCAGCTTCTGTTTGCAAATATGATTTATGCTAAATGATTTACATTCATGAAAGTGAGCCAAACTTCCTCTAAATGGATATGGAGAAAACTTGCTAGTCTGTGCAGCTCAAATGTTTCAAACTTATTTGATTTTAAAATGAACAGTGAAAACAAATATGGGAATATGCTTTCTGCATTACTTTGTACATTTTGAATAGTTTTAACACATCATAACATTACTGACAAAAAGATGAAATTAGTTGATTCACATTGAATCAAATGAAGCTGTTTTTGGTTCATCCTTCCTGGGATTTTCACATGACTTACAGACAAGTCTGGTTTGTGTGAAAATAACATAGACATGCCTAAATCAAGATGCCATATAGAATTACCATGTATTAATTAGGTGTAGACTAATGATTTTAATGTTTTCCTCAGTAGAATCAGTGTTTTTACAGTTTCTTTCTTCAGAGAGTATTATTTTCTCCAACCTGCAGGATTATATCTTCTATATCTGTTATTCTGTGGTTTGATGGATGGAAGACTAGACAGTTTTATCATTTTCCCTCCGCTGCCACACATTTCTTCAGTCTTTTATTTTATATCCTGAGTCATTTTCATAAAAGGACCAATTTCTGGTAGTAAACCAAAATAAATGAATGGAGAAAAAAAAATACAGGAAAGTGGTCTAATTTGTTTTGCTTGGTCACCGGAAAAAATCTTCAACACGTTTTAAAAACATTCCATTCCTGCCTCCTTCTATGTGAGAAAATGGGTGGACTGCTGCCACGGGGACAATCTAGTCCTAAGTGCTCACAAAAATGGCTTTCTACAGGATCTACTCTCCTGAATTTCTAAATCGATGTGGAAGGGGGAAAAAGTCAATTTTCACCTGAGGTGGCCAAGCAAAGCTTTTACTGGAAGTAAAGTTCACATTCCCTTCATTGAGTTTTCCTTCAGAGCAATTCCCATGAACATCTGCTCAGTGGTGCTGTGTACCAGCAGATCTCTGCACTGTCACTCAAGGCTAAAGAGTCAAACATCAACCCTCACATGGACAGGAATTGCAGCAGATTATGTGGTCGAACATATTTTGACATTCTAGTACACTTAAAAGGAAAATAACTTTTTAAAACTTTCTGTAGAATATAAGGGTGAACAATACCATTTTATGTGAGGAGTGAATCAGAACACTACATTTATTCTTAAAAAGTTGCTACAATTACAAGTATATCAGATCCCTGTGATGGAACATTATTGCTCACATTTTAAAGGTGGCTTACCCTGTTTAAACCTCGGATGCACTTCTGACTGAAGGGAGAATGAACACCATGGTGAGATAAAATCGATTAAAAGAGGACTCAAAGGAATTTGAAATCCACTATTCCATGGTCTAAAATAACTAACACGGCCAGGTCTGGCAGTACAGGCAGGTTCAGCCAGAAGGTTGGCCCCAAGATGCCATGAAAGTCTGCAGAACCTTTAAAGTGTCATCACAGGACCTGCCTGCTTGCTGCAGGTCACAGGACCTGCTTGTGACCTTTAAAAGGAGAAAAGGTCACGATATATAAGATCGTATATGGCTATACGATCTTAAAATGCACAAGTTTAACTTGCATGGGAGGTTTGCAAGAAGAAAACCTTTGCTCTCTAAGAAAAAGAGAAAGCATGACGGTCAGACTAAAGTTTGCCAGAGAAACAGTGAGGATTTCCCCTTGCAGCTCACAATCATAGCTCTTAAAGAGCTGCATATTTAATGAGGCCTCCATATTTAAAAAAAAAAAAAGACTTTATATTGAAGTTTTTCAGGATAGCCTTCCACAGTGTATTTTTTGTATTTGCAATCGGTTAAAAAGCAGTAAAAACTGCACATTTTGTAAGGTCAGTAGATATAAACATTTATTTTCCTGACTTTGCATCAGTGTTGTCAGGAATTATCAATGGTGCTAAAATTCTCAACCCTCAGCATATCTGCTCATTTCTAAGAATGAGCAGATATGCCAGCACATGTTAAAAATGGCAAACTTAGCAAAAATGTGTAAATAAGCAGAGTTGTTGCCATTGAAACCTTTATTTCATTCAATTATAACCCCAGAAGATATGGAAGTTGTCATTTCAAGTTAAGCACCAAGTTGGGAATCTGTTTGTTCAGAAGATGGTGGCTGAACATCAATATTTTCCTTAATTCATGAATTTTATTAACAAGAACATTCCACCACCTTTAACACCTTTCAAGATGTTTCTGGAAACCAATCCTTTAAAATTGTATGAAATATCGTTTTACTGTTTTGAAAACAGAAACATGGAGCTCGACTGATTTGCTTTGGAAATATTTCCTACTGGACATTTTACTACATGTGAAATATTTAGGCTAAAGTCCATTTTATACTTTTGAGTCATCATCAGTGGTTTATGAGGGCTAAACTTGGGATTAGTCCAGTTTTTATCTGCCATTTCAAAGGTGAAGCACTTCATTTTGTAGGTTTTACCGTAAAATTTTTACTTTTCCACCCCAACTAGAAAATGTTTGGAATGTTTTATGTTTGCTTGATCAGCTCTTATTTTTCCCTGCAGTATGAAATCCACTGAGCTAGAGCTTCCAAGTTTTCGTTTTTATTACAGGTGTACAGTATAATACTTGCCCATTAGTTATGATAGATGTCTTGGATGCTTAGTAGGGGCAGAGAAAGACAAGAAATGAGAGCATTCACCTCCAATTACTGTCATCCAGATAAAGTGCTCACAGCTAACAAAGTCGGCGCTTTGCCCTTTTAACAAGCTTAAATCAATTAAGACAGGATGATCAATTTACTTCAGTAATTAGCCTGCACATTAGTGGTTATTACCATGAAACATATTTATTCGATAGTTTTCCTGCTCTCATTCTCAAAAGTTATCACCTTCTGTATCAAGAACAGTAGTTCATGTTAAATGGGAAGTGTGCAATCCGCTAAATTAATTTAATTTATTAATTAATTAGACAGCTTTAAATGAGTCAATTAATGAGTCAATTATAGGAGAACATGCTGGTGTGGGGGTAGAGAGTGTCTCATGGGCTTCAGGGCTTTATTAATAACAGGGATTTTTACATTGTGGCACAAAGGAAACCTAATCCCTCGCTGTCTCTGTAACCCAGAAAAGCTTCACTCCAAGGAGACGGTTGGAAAACTCAAATCACTGTTTAAAAAAAAAAAGCATCACTTCATTTGTATTTTTAAAAATCATTTCTCATGCACAGAACAATACAAATACATGGTGTATTGTTAGAATTGGCATGCGTTTATTTTTAAATCTGCAAAAACCTGTGAAACGGCTTCAAGCTGTTCTCAATGAGAGAACCAACGCTGCATGATGTTACCAGTCACAATATATTCTGATTGGGTTTCTTATCATTGTAGGGATTGTTTTATTGATGGACATACATTGTTAGAAGTCTTTGAAGTTGAGCAAACCATACACACAAAAAATGCAGCAAAAGATCCATAATGGAATACATTCTAGCTTTGCTGAAAGGCTCAGGTTTGCACCATGTTAATATTTAACACATTAGTTTGAGCAGAACAGCTTCCTCCCTCCAAGGCTGTGAAGACAAGCATTAGGTGTCACATGTGGATGTGATTCAGTTAGATAGCAGTTTAAAGAAAACAAAGAGTCATTTTCTGGCCCTCCATTTATTTCAGTATTAATTTGTTTAATCAGTCAAGGTTACTTTACACTTCCAGTTCACATATTGCTCTGTCTCTTTCAGTTATAATACTGGAACATTATCTACAGAACAAACACAGTAATCAGGTTTTCCTTTTACTCCAATCAGAGCCCAAGCTAAAGAAATAACCAAGGCCTTAAATCGTCACATAGGACAGTAAAAAATATTGATGCAGAGACAACTTTTGACTAATCCACATCAATATATATGAAGAAAAGCAGCATTTACACAACACCATTGTTGCTACTAGAAACACACAATTCACACAACATCTAAAACTGCATTAAAAAGCTGAAATATTACCTGGGCTTCAGGTTGTATGGTAAAGTAACTAAATCCAAAAATTCTGATATTTGGTAGACATTGGATGAGTGTTTTCGACTGAACTGAATGATGAAACATCACTTCTTTTTTTTTCCCACCAGCGGGCTTTTTGTGGGCTCTAGTGTCCCTTATTTTGACAGTTAGCTGACAGGAATGGGGTAAGGAGAGGGGGGAAGACATGCGGTAAATGTCGACGGGTCTGGGAGTCGAACCCGCGACGTCCGCGTCGAGGACTCAAGGCCTCCAAATGTGGGTCGCGCCAACCCCTACGCCACCACGGCACGCCCATGAAACATCACTTCTAAGAACTCCTTCAGCAGTAGGTCTCAAAATGTTTTCACCACACTGATGCTTTGATACTTTTCTATGACAACTCCGATCTCTTTCTGGTCTCTGATTGATCAGCTCCTATGGACTGTGTCAGTTTGAATAACTGCACAGCGAATGGGTGAATATGAGAGGCTGGCAGCTGTAATGGTAGCTGATATTTGAGGCCTGCTGCTCCGTAGATTCATGTGCACAATTAGATAAAGTTAAGAAAAGTTTAGTGATTTTTGTTTAGCCCAATAATTTTCTCTTCACTTTTTGGTGACTTGCTTTAAGAAAATTTTGTTTTTAAGAACCAATGTTTCTCTTCTGGGAGATCCAGGTCTGGGTTTGACGGTTCTGTTGTAAATGTCGACTCTTTGTCTCCTTATGTTCCAATACCCACATATTACACTGGAGTTACTTAACCTAAAATTACATGTATTCTGCAATGTTGTCCTCCATATTGTTTTTCTCCTTGTTTTAATTTTGTTTAGTTTCTAAAAATTATTTTAGTGATGTAATTAGGTGCATTTCTTACAGTGTGGGCCCCTGTAAGAATAGCATCCGCATTGCTGCAAGTAAATGTTAAATATACATGAAAATGATAACAGGATCATAACAGAAGTTTGTTTTCTGCTTTATGTCTTGGATCTGCTAGCAGGAAAATATTTTGGAATCCTACTGAAGTTAAGGATACTTGTACTAAAAGTTGGCACATATTTCTAAATGTCAGTAGATTTTAGCTCTGCTTTCAGAACTGATTGGACTAAATCTGTTGCACTTATGCACAACACTTTTATTGTTTTAAAACCTTGTTGCTTGGTGCACAGTGATCTTTCTTTGTGTGTTTGTGTGTGTTGGCATTGTGAGAGCCTAAATTACCGTATTTTCCGGACTATAAGTCGCAGTTTTTTTTCATAGTTTGGCCGGGGATGCAACTTATACTCAGGAGCGACTTATGTGTGAAATTATTAAGACATTAATAGAGTTAGCGGAGTTGTTTACAAGCGACGCGAGGATGAAGATTTTATTGTGTTTAGTGATTTGGGCACGGATGGTCTGGTAAACTTGTTAGCATGTTATTTATGCTCTAGTTACCTGAATAACTCTTAATATGTTATGTTAACATACCAGGAATGTTCTCAGTTCGTTGTCATGTCACGTTAGCAAACCGTACAATTATTCAGCCTGTTGTTGCCTCTATTCTATTTTTATTTTAAATTGCCTTTTAAGACGACATGTCTGTTCTTGGTGTTGGATTTTATCAAATAAATTTCCCTCAAAAATGTATCTTATACTCCGGAGTGACTTATAGTCTGGAAAATACGGTACTGCTCATTTGTGAAGGCACTGGTGGAATCTTTTGATCTACAGCGGTACGACAGAGAGAGGTTTGCAGTCAAAGTCATTATACAACAAAGTGTTTTTTCTCCTAATATTTTCTGACAACACATGTGAAAACACAGATACAGTTTTATGTCTTGTAAACACAAACACAGGAACACAGCCGTCTTCCCTGCCACCAGGGGTTGAGTCGGTGTTTGATGTGAGAGGAGGCGAGTTATTACGGTTTGAAATGTCAATGGTGCTGGCAGGTACAGGTTTGTGTGTGTAAATAATTCTAAACAGGATTCATATAAGCTGACTGTGTGTGTTAGGTGGGGGGAAACTTCACCTCTGCTTAAGATGGGAACTACACAAACAACTTGGAGTTTCTGGGAAAAAACAACATATTTTTGACTTCTGGGGACAAAAGAAGCAGAAATCATCCAAGGTTCATGACATAAACATTTGAAAAGCTTAAACAATAACAGTTTTTTCTAGGTACAACATATTCTCAATCTTCTTCCATTTCAAAACTTGGAAGATGCCTGTCAGCACTTCCACCTGAAGCCATTAAATTCTTCTTTCTCGTAGCCACAGAAAGTCATTTCTGCCTGTTGCCATCAGGCTTTACAATTTCAAAGTCTGTGCTAATTGATTAATTTTTTTCTGTGATCATTTATAAGTTATTTATTGGTTAATATATTGCGTGTGATTGCTTGTTATTTACAGTATTTGTTTAGATCTAGTCATTTTGAACTTATTACACTTAGGTATATATATATATATTTTACAAACTTTGTATTTATTGCCTAAGATGGAGTAGCTTTCAACAAATAAGCAATTTCCCTTTGGGGATCAATAAAGTATATTCCATTCTAAGTCATAACTCTATATTTGGAAGAGCCACAACAAGTGCAAGAGCTGGAAACTTTTTTTTCTGAAGTTTGTTGCAATGGAAAATTTGAGTTCAAATATAGTGATTTGTTGGATGTCAAAGAAATATTGCACATGAAAAAAGAGCAGCCTCATAGTAAATGGTTAAATATTAATATTAATCACTTTGCTCTAAAACATTAGCGCAAAGTGAGCATCACTTCTAAAATTCTCCATTTTGTAGAGCTTGTCAGACTGTTTCTGTCGAATTTTAACCCCTCAGTAAAATTCCCTTTTAGCAAACTGAAGGCTTTTCTTACCGTTACAGATCATTTCTTCAACCCATTTGCATCCGACAGAGAAGCATAGCAACACGTTCGCACACTAATTCTTGGCCACAGATGGCCAATCTTTCTATTTTTTTTATTCCATAAAAAGGGGTATTGATGAGCTTTTCATTTGCATAATACATTAAAAATTAAATGTAATGGCTTCTAAACCAGCAGTCAAACACTTCATTTTAAAAACCGGGGAATAAATTATGTTTTTAATGCGTTCAGCATTTACAATCCTGTCATACCTTCTTTAATGGGAAAGTTGACTTAGGGAAACTTCTGCGTAGAGTTAAGTGGAACTTTTTAAAAAATCTTTTGTTCAGTCATTAAATACAAAACATTACATTTTATTAATGGAAAAAAGAAATGTGGGAAAATTATTTTCTCGTCATCTCAGTTTTTTTTGATTACTTGAAAAACATGGGAAAAATCCCTCTGACACCTGATTTGACTAAAATTCAGGATAAAAAGGTGCTGAATGAGCTTGTGCTGTGCAAGATGCAGTAACAGCTATTTGTTACTACAGATGTAACAGCAACATGTAGATGTTACTGATACATTAATATTACTATTGCATCTTGAATAATAAACAAACCAATGGCACCTTCAGAACCCTTCATTTTAAACAGTGGGTGGTGTTTACCAAGATGAACTCAAAGAAATTTGGATCAGGAAGCTGAAAAATGTACCAGTATTTTGCAATGTGTTCATTTTTAAATAGGTTTGTTAGCAATATGCATTGACAGAATAACCTTTTGTTTAGTCTATTGATGGTTCCCCTTTTTCCACAAGGTTCTAATCCAAGGATTTACATTTTAGCATTGATGGATCAAAAAGGGAAAAGCCTTTTACATAAAGTCCAATGTTTCAAGTTTGAATGTTGATACATTGGAAAAAAAATGTTTTGCATTTTTGAAAATTCACAAAGTGAGTCACAAGGATGCATGAAGCATAATGAATGGAAGAGGATAAAAAAAATATCAGACTTGGTGAAAGGGATTGAAAAAGTAGAAGTGGAGCAAATGATGGAAAATAGGTTAATTGGTTTAAGGAAAACAGCTCAGTTTCCTGTGTATTCCTGTTTCTGGATCATTTCTTTGAGTCTAATGTTTTGCCTTTTCCTCCCTTGCTGACACCTGTTTCATGTTTGTCTCATCTTTCTGTTTTGGCACCTTTCTGTCTCTTGTCATCTCTTAATGAATGCAAGCCTCAGTAACGCAGACTCCCACTGGGGACCCGAAATGGGCAGACATGCAGCGCTGCACATCCACTCATGCAGGCACACGTCAAACATTTGCCACACAGAAAAGAGGAGACTAACGTCTTTCCAAAGATGAATGAAGGTGATGAAAGCAAATGGACGGTTGTGAGGGCAATGGCAAGGCCGGCCCAAGGCATAAGCAAATTAAGCAGCCGCTTTGGGCCCCAGGACCACTAAGGGGCCCCATCAGTGGAGCTGATCCATCATTCCATTGATGGATCAGGAAATTGAGCCAATGCAATAATTCCCAAGTCTCAAAACCTCAGATTTTCAGCAGTAGTTTTTCTTTTCGCCAGCAGCTTTTCCTTTTTTCCAACTCATTGACAATAGCTTTGAATAGGTTTTATGAAGTTGTTGGCTTGAAATATTTTTCATAGCACAAAATGGCACAAACATGAAAAAACTGCTTTACTGAAAATTCATTGCTGCGTATTTGCGTTATCGTAGACCAAAGTCCAGTGAGATACCGTCAGAAAATTGGGGATTTTCACTTATGATGAAAATCATGGTTTTCAAAATAATCGTTAAGGACAAGAAGATTATAAAATGATCTCCTGTGTTTTAATTTATCTCCTACCAGTACATTTGCTTTACCTCAGACCAACTAGATGAAATGCTAGCATGTTTTCCACGTTTGTAAAGACCAGAGAGCAGTGTCCATTGTCATGAATGGGGAGAATTCATTGTGTCAAAGAATCTGCCCATCCACAACCCAACCATCTGAGCCCAGCTTTGCTTCATCTGGATTAACTAAAAGCTGCCTCCAAGCTAACATGCTGGAGGTGGTCTGGACAGCGTCTTTACCAAAAAGGCTGAACCAGCAAAATGGACGTCCCTTCATACAGCTTTCTAAACTCTTTCCCGAATAGCAGAATTCCTCACTCCATTTCCAAGGACTTCCAGGCCTGGAAGTCTGAAATGAAAAGCCTGAAATGAAAAAGCTCATTTCATTTGGACTTCCAGACGGTAATCAATTACACTGGTCTGGACTTGAAGCAACAAAGACAAGGAACAGTTTTCCAGTGCCAAACTTGCACAAGAAGTTTTTTTAATTTTGGCAAAATTCTGTTTAATATGGGAGTTTACATCACTGTGCACTGACAAAACTGTATTGTCAATGCGCAGTTTTTTGTTCGTTGGTATCACAAGAATAATACCAAGGTCCTTTATTTTATCACCTTAAGCCAATTTGATGTCTTAAAGAATCTGAAGTCTACTTTGCTGACTGGATTCACCAGGATTTATGAATAAATAAAGTTGAGTATCATCAGTATAGCAGTGGAAATTTATCCCTTGTTGTCTGATGAATTTAGACAACAAGGTCTGTCTGATTACTGCTTATGGCTTTTTTTATTCTGACAAATGTTATAGTAAGTGAACTACAAATACCCTCTGAGCTTAGCTTGTTTTTATGTCTTTATCATCCACTGAGTCTCAATTTAATCATCGTTCAGTCCCCCAAGCTAGTGTGTCAGTGGTTTAATGTAGCATGGAGGCCAACACTTGGAACAGTTTAACACAGATTTAATGCAAAGTGTTTTGTAGTGTATGGGAAAGAGCCCAGGTCGATGGCACATACCGTTTCTTTAAACATCTTTTAACCCAAGACTCCTGATGCTGCTCTCAGACCTGAAATTGTTTCTCTTGGGATTGCAAAAAAATCAATCAAGCAATGATTGGATCCCATTCATGTGTCTTTGCCTTCTAAAGGTCTCGTCAGGCTCTGAGTGACATTCTCTATCCACACATGTTTGTCAAGTTGTCCCTTTCCCCTTTTGGTATTCAGCATTCAACAGTGACTCCGGGTCCTGATATCTCTGGATTCAGTGTGAGAACAGTTTTGCTGAGAGTCTCAATTTAGATCCTAGTTATTAAAATCTTAAGTAGCATAAAACATCTTTAGCAAAGAAAGCAATACATATGCAGGATAGGTATAAGTTGCACAATGTGTTGTTGTCTAATAGAATAAGTTGCATTGAATGTTTGTTTCTTTTGAACAACAATTAACTCAACCTATTAGGTCCAGAGCTGTAAAGGTCTAACTTCAAATAAGATACATGAGGTAGAACAAAGAGCAGAACTCTTCATTTATATTCTTGAGTCTTGAAGTCGTGTTTTGGCCTGGTAAGTCTTTAAAGTAATTTATTTTAGTCCTTGTGCATTTTCAGGAATGTTTGTTGTGGCTAAAACAAATTAAAGCCACTTAATGAGTTTTGTTTTGGTATAAAAATCCATCTTATTCAGAGATTAACTCATAAAAAATATGACAAAAACCAAGATAAAAATGCTGGGCACTTTACTGCTAAAAGCCTCCCTTTAAAATAAAGTTGGTTTTTTTTCCTGTTTTCTTGATTATTCCTAAAGGAAAACTTATTAAAAAACACTTGATGTTTCATATAAAATTACCAATGAAAGATGAGTGATGTTTGTCTTGCTGATTATTTCAGTGTGCACCTAATATGGAATATAACAGTTTCACGTGACTTTATGGCCTCAAATTCCAGTCAGACAGATTTCTTATATAATCAGACTGCATTGTTGTGAGCTAAGTTTTATAACCTTGTAAATTAAATGGCTAAGAAGTTTACTTTTGTGTGCTTTTCCTTAGATAATTTGTGTGGAAGAAAAGATTTGTATTTGTAAAAAATAATGACTCTACTTTTTACAGATACAAACCCAAAAGCTAGTTGTGAAATTAAACGCTGAAGTTGTTTTTTTTTTGTATGTGAATTTCATCTTTCAATTTTGACCAGGATTGTCTCTGTTCCAGGTGATTGGTAAGTGTCATGTCAATCACTAAATGATCAATCCAATGAGATTTCAGATGGGATGGCTGTAATGGGGTCTGACAGTAGGCCGACTCGGATATCCAACTGTTTGAAGTCAAAAGTCCTGTTTGACTTTCATGGTGGTTTCACTCCTGCAGAGATGTTAGTTTTAAATACATGGTGAAGCAACAGGAACCCCTGAGCTCGCCCCAAACCAGGCTGCTCCAGGCTTATTTCTGCTGCATGTCTCATTATTGGCTCTTGTAATTTGAAAGTCCTTGAAGATTATAAAAAGTTTGTTTTTGCTTTAAGGAACAAGATATAATTTAACCTGAAAGAACGAACAACATGCCGTTTTTATGCAGCCCATATTTTTAGTGCAAACATTTTTTCTTAGGTCTATTTTTTACAATTTTTTTCTAGGGATATCAAGAATATCTGTACATGTCTGACTTTCTGTAGTCCCTTCAAATTAAAAGCATGCCATTTTCCGTACTTTGCTTCTTAACAGAAGCACAAAACCCAGAACCAGAACTGCTTCGTTAGATCTGGATTCCGATCTGCTGCTTTCTGTTCATCAATCAGGAAGAAACCTGAAACTTTTCGTCATAGCAATGGATGCATGACGAATTTAAAATGTCTAACTGCATATCTGCCAGTAATTACACTGCTTGTAGCACTTGGAATATCTTTTTCAATCGATTTGTTGACGTGCATGACTTTTATTACAGTTGTGCAGCACTTTGACACTTTTGTTCATAAAATAAAGCACAATTAAAGTTAATATTGACATTTTTACTCAAACACGAGCCTTGGCTTTTTGTTTTCTTCTCTTCCTTCTCCATTTTCTTAGCCTTTTGTTGCCAAAAGCCGAGGCTTATTATATGCTGATATTTTTAGAAAAGCTTTTCCTCTCTCTACTGCATCTTTGAATAAAACAAATCCCTCAATTTCCTGTGCCACTCAACTGAAAAAAAGTTTAGTTTTGGCCTCTCAATTTCTGATTTTCTGCCAGCTTTGAACGCGGGTGTTGTGGGTCTTTCATAGACGTTTTAATGCAAACTTCTCAAATATTTCCTGCAGAATAACTATTTTTTATTTCTAAGGTTTCTTTTGAGTGTGTAACTGAGAGTGAGTCTGCTATTGAAGTGGGACTGAATTATGCTTTTTGGGACTGTATGATGCACACAGCCAAAAATATGCAGTTTTGAAAAGCTTGATTTAGGTGTTTTTGTGAATATAAAAAGAATGTGCTCAATATTTTTCTGCTTTTCACTCAACTGAAACTGACACTCAATAAGCATGAGGCTACGAAATTGACCACAATTCCAGTTCCTCATTTAAAAAGAACAAAATTTGAAAGTGGAACAGTTTTCTTCTTTCCAATAGTGTTGCTGGTACTTGTATTCAATATCTAGGTGCTTTAATCTCTACTTTATCTGCAACGATTTTCTGCATTTAAAGAGCTCAGCATAAAATAACCTTTTAGCTCACTTCGAGCATTCCCAAAACTACACTTTGTTATAGATTTTGCTGAGAAAGAGGTGATTCAAACTGAGACTAATGGTGATTATTTATAAGGTTAAAAGTGAATAAAATGTTTGTTTACCAACATTTTCTAGTGAAAGTCTTTTTCTAAGAAACATTGAGCTTAATTTGGACGGGGACCTGTGATAATGAGCTAAAATGACAGAATGGTGGTTAGAGAAAAGATGAAAAGGCCAAGAAGACGACATTAACTGAGGAATGTGGAGGTGCAAAAAGGTGAGCAGCAGCAGGGATGGAGGAGATGAAAGAGACGATGGACAGAACATCAGATAGCCTGGAATAAATCAGTCATAAAAGACGACGGGAAGATAAAAGAGGAGATGAACATGGCTCAGGCGTCTTGTTGGTGATTTGCTCTGTCAGTCAAACTCCTCTCAGAGTCGAGGCCTTTGAAATTGTTCCAAACGGATCAAGGTCCCTAACTGGCTAACAGTCGCAGCTTTTATAGGAATAAAAATCAAACATCCTTTTATATTTCTGATTTTTTTACTGGTCATTTTATTTACAGAGACTTCCTCCACAGTGTTGCCTATAAGCAAATAAATGACCTGTAAGATGAGCAATTAGACTTGTTAACTGACAGTACATTTAGGTTAGAGCTGCTCCTCTTTCATTCTGTTTTCTCTTTTATTTACCCCACCAAACAACAGGATATAAGTCTTTACATTTAGTTTCAATTCAGTTTTCTTATTTCTAAGCTTTTATTATAACTCAATTTTTAATTTGGAAGAAGACCACAACTGTAAGTAAATGTTTTTTTGTTTTTTTTTTACATTACAACCAGGTAAAGGTAGCATAAAAATATTACTGGAGACGCTGCTATTATTGTTTCATGTTTTTCCTTTTGAAATTGCATCTATTAACCCTGGAATTACTAAGTAGAAATCTTATCAAACAATGACTTGTAATCTTTGAAAATATTTTTTTCTTATTAATGTCTAGGTGTCTTTCTTACTTTTCCATAATTGTATCTTCTAACAGCTGACATTTGATTCAATCTTCATCCCAAACATAGAGAGCAGCTTAATGGAAATTTTAATGACTTCAAGCATCTTGGCTCATTTTCGTTGATATTCTCCATTTTGTGCCCTCAAAAGAAACCTTTTAACTACTGCAGGATATTCTGAACAGTCTTAGGAAATCTGTCTCATGAGAATTTCATAATATATGTTGGATTTCTTATCAATCTTAATTACCAAAAATCTTAATTGACCAAACCTGATTTAATTGTGTTTTTTTCTGTGGGTAGATATATTCTACTTTTGTTCAGCGAATCTTAGTCAATCCATAGCTGTGGTCTAGATGAAGAGTAAACCTGTGACTGAATTTAAATTTTCTGGTGGAAAATATTGTTTTTCTTTAGATTACTGTTTTTAAGTATTCTGGAAGCTAAGCTTGCATTGGTTCATCTTTTAACTGAGGATCTTTATTATTCCTTAAAGATTTAAGCCCAAATTAAGTGGATTAATTACTAACTAACTTCACTTCTCTGACAGATTATTTACTGAACTAAATGTTAAAAAAAGAAGGCAAAATTCAAGGGAAAATGTAAGCAGAGAAATGTAAAGTGTGGCTGATTTGATGTAAAATTCTGGATTGAGATGCTTCCACATCATAAAATCAGCAGTGTTTGAAAAATCTATTTTATTCCAGTCACACACTTACTTGACCGCAGAAAATTTATTTTAGTGACAAAGCAAGCAAAATATTTGTTTTTATTCAACAGTGAAAGAAACCATTATTTGTGCGATGCACTAAAAACCATGTATTGAAACGTCTTAGAAGTCCAGCCTGCCCACACAGGTGCTCCACCTGCGAGGGCATGTTGAGGTTTTAGTCGAACTGAAGTCGGCCAGTTCAGGTTAACAGAATTCTGCACGCCGAGTAAAAAGACTGCAATCTAGTCCTTCAACCTTAACATGGGAAAAGCAGCTGAGAGGAACAGAAATGCTCTATGACACTCGTGCAGGGAAGGATTTTTAGGAGCAACCCGAGAGAGAAAGTGGTGCAAAGTAGTGGCAGTAACATCTGCTGCCAAAAATAGACATTTTTGTTTTTACCTTTTAAAAAAGAAAGCATCCTTTTCCCATCCAATGTTACTTTTGACTTTAAAAGTGCAACTATTTATCTGCAAATCTATATGTTTTTGTAATGCACCTTTTTTAGATGTCTGAATATATTTTTTCTAGTTTCTTTTGTTTTCCATATCTTTTTACTCTGTGGGACTTATTTAATTTTTTTCTTGTGACTGTCTCATCTTTTGTTTTTAACTCTGTCTGCTGTTTTTTGTTTTTTGTCACATTTTTTCTTTGACATACAGACTATATACACGATTCACTCTGAAAGATATTCACAACTAAAAGGCTGAAATCTTCTGTATTTCAGATGCTAGTTATTTTATTTATTCCTCTATATTCTCATTTTTGGAGCTGAACTTGTTCGTAACATGTTAGACAGTTTTCTTTTCCACAGTCAGATTCCACCAATTTATTTAAAATGTAATCTCTTTCTTCCTTCTCCAATGCAAATGTTCTCTCTCGAATGGCCTCCCATTCAGCGCTTGACCACAATAGTTTCAGCCTTTGGATTACTATAGTGGGGCTTGCAATGCCCTCATATAATCAGCCATCTGGGACAAGCTGCCTTTTAGCTCCGAGTTAGTAACTTCCCAATAGGTTTGGTTCAGAATGCTAAGCTGCAAAAAATACTAATCCCCAACCACTGGCCATTGTTTTGCTCTGACTGCATCGGCACTAAAAGCAGGCTAATTGATGTTGCCGCCTGCTTATCGAAGCCTCCGTGAGGACAAGGATGACCATCATCTGTCTGTGTGTAGAACTTACCAAAATGTCTGTAGGAACTTTTCAGGTCTAAAACTATCCATTCCTGGAAGCATCTAAAGTAAAAAGTACTGTAATCAGGCACCAAAGGTAATGGTGCTTCATGCATTTCAACCTACAAGTTTAACCTACGTTTTGTGTTTGCTTTCTGAGCCGCATATTAACATGATACTATCTCTTTGGATTAATAGTTTCATTCATAATACCATGAATTTTTCAGTTCCATTCAGCAGTGACATGAATTGAGGACATTGGAATTGAATGTTGAAATAAATGAGTGACTGCTTTCTTATCTGTCAGCCTGCAGCTCAGACAAAACCATTGATAACTCTGCATTCAGACAAACAATGAAGGCAGCTCTGACATGCAAACACAATCCCTTAACCTAACACTAGCTGCAGATAAATGGCTCCCATGATGGCAACTTGAGGCTGTGATAATTAAACACAAGAATTATTTTCACCCTGCATCAACACATGTTTGTGTAAGGATTTATTTGTGTGTGTGTGTGTGTGTGTGTATATACCAGCATGTATTAGAGTTTAGTTCATTAATCAGGTCATAACTCAGATATTTTTGCTGTTTTTGCTGCTGACATTGTTTGTGTGTTTGACAGATGGTGAGGCAGAGATGATTTGGTCTTGGACATGAGGACAGACAGATTTAACCCATGAAACAGTTTTTGTTGTTTTAGATGGTGGGTTTTAGATAAAATGTCTGAGCTGCAGTGCTGCAGAGCCACAACTAACAGCTAACAGCTAGCAGCTAGCTCCTCACTTCAGCAGCTCTAACGGAGCCTGTGCCGTTCAGCGCTGCTGTCTATTGTTCTAATAACGGTAGGGGAACCTAAAGATTCATTCTTATTTTTTTCTCAGATAAACGGGAGATTTATTTTGTTTTTGTTACTTTTGTCTTTTCATATTGATGTTATTCAAATGCAAATGTTTCTTCAATAACTTTTTTTGAGGGGGACAATTGTAGACTTTTCCAAGATTGGGGGGTCCAGACCCCCCCGCTCCCCCAGAATTTACGCCTCTGAACCAGAGCCAGAGTTCACTTCAACCCAGACTGAGGTTAAATTACACATTCACACCTCCCTAAATGAACTGGACTTTCTAGGCAAACAAGCTATAGAGTTCAGTTAATGGGGACTAAACACTAACATTGTGTGAATAACTTCACTTCTTGAAGCCAGTGTTTTCAGGTGGATTCTGAAATTTCATCAGAAAGCTGAATATCTTTTTGTGAGTAGTGTCCTGCAATGTGTTGCATCTGATTTCAGCAGCAAGAGATTTAGTCCTTTTTTCTTTCTTCAAATATCATATTTAATGGAATTACAGCAAGACAGCAGAAAAGCTTTTATGTGGCATCAGACGGTGTTTGTATTTGTGCATACAGTTATACTGTGTGCTTAAAAACGACTAAAGTTTCATGTGCAAGTTTGGTCACACAGAGATAGGAGATAATAGGATAAGATTTCTTGCTGAAGCATCTTGTTTCTGACACTTGGACTGTGTGAAGATCCCACAAAGCTAATCAGGAGGGCGAACCAAGAGTCACCTGGCGAAAACATTCTGCATGTGTGTGTCTGTGGAAAAAAGGCAGAGTGTAACTAATAGAGTTAGGATGTTTGAAGAAAATCATATTCAGAGTAGAAGATTTAATCCAAACCTGACACAATATGCTTTCTAAGACACCGACACACGCTTGCATACTTGCAGTATGCAAATGGCAGACAGACTTCTAAAATGGCAAATGTTTACCAAGATGAAAGGTTTTGCTTATTTTCCCCCTTCTAAGAGGATCCGAGCCAAAATGAGCGACTGCCAGCAAATTTCTGTATAAGCTTTTGCATGTGTGAGGCGGGAGATGTGGCTTCTTTGTACCTTTACACTTACTTGGCAGGTCTTCAGATGGTAGTGTGCATTTCTGGTCCATGTCATTGCTGTGACAATGACAACTTTGCACTCACATGTGAACCGAATAAGTAAACATAATTTTCCATGTTTATTTCTCCTCACCTTTCTCATATTTCTCCTCACGTAGGTTTAGCCCTTAAGATGCTTTTCTTTCTCTCCTCTTTACCCTGAATAAGAAAGGCATGTGAACTCAATTTGGAAAGGATTTGTTTCTTGAAATCTTACCAACTTTAAATCAATTGAAACTTTCAGAAAAAGAAAAGCTTAGCCTGGTGGGATGTTTCCTAACGCGTGACACAGAAAAGAGGCTTTAAAAAGGTGGACAGAAAGATGTTTGAAGCCAGAGGTAGCAGATGTGCAGCCTTGGTCATCAGGTATGACCATCAGTCTTTAAGGGAATACTTTGTTAGAAATCAATGAAGGCTGGATCAACACAGCGTTGCACCTTCGTTGCATCATGTATGATTGAAGCATTAAAATAAAAAAGGAATGGCTGCTCGGTGAATTTCTCCTTAACCTGCACAGATGGTGAGAAAACTCCTTATTAAATATACCTTTTTACCCTTTAAAAAATTATATTATAGACACTCTTTAACAGTAAAAATGTATACTAAAAAATTCAGCCCAACTTTTAACTTTGTTACAATATTAACATATAGAAACACAAAGGCTAAAATATGTTGCTTCTTTCAGTCGTTTTCTTCTAGATTTAAGGTTTTAAAAAGAATATTCTGGTATTGCCAGCTTTTAAAATGATTAATAAACATGTTGAAAAACTGTTCTGTTCCTAGTTCCATCATCTGAAACCCAAAATTAGTTGCTTATAATGGTGACTTGATAATTAACAAATGTTATTTGTATTGCACATTTCAGCAACAAGACAGTTAATGAAGATTTGATGGGGAAAGTCGAGTCATCTTACGGCTCGGGTTCTGTGTCCCAAAGATGAACATGTCCTGATCCAAAATGTGCAAACTAATACCGGGTTATTATCACAGTGAGATGTTTGCTGTACTGACATGAGCTGTCAGGCCACTCAGTAAGGAGGAAGTCAATGCTCCAGAAATAAAAAAAACAAAAAACATGCATAAATCATATTAGTGTATTTTAAGTTCTTCTGCTTGTGCAGGAAAAGGAGTTTAAGATTTCCTGAAAAAGCTGATAAGGGAAATACAAATTCTCATGGAAAGAAGTGGTTTTCTTTTTATTTTTATTTATTTTTTATTTTTTTAGTTTTAGTCAGTTTCCAGCATTCCTGTGTCAAAGTACGGGCAACCAACTGATTCTTAAACTGCAAAGTGGAAAAGAAAATGAATGCACATAAACACAATAAGTTAAGTAAACTGGAGAACAGTGAGTACACAATGTCAGATGAAAAATCTTCAAAAAACACTTCAGTATGCAGCCTGTTAAATTACACAAACAAACAAAACATTAAATGCAAATTAAAGCTCAGATCTAAGGAAGCGCACACAGAAACGAAGACGAGCGGTACAAATGTTCCACCCCCACCCCAAAAAGGAAACCATTGTTAGGCAGACAAAAGTCAGAGCCTTTGAGGATGGCTTAAGGACAACAGCACATGTACCCCCACACACACACACACACACACACACACACACACACACACACACACACACACACACACACACACCAACCCACTTTAACCCATGGAGGATAAATGCAGCTTAGCACGGTCAGAGTGTTAGGGGGTCAGCCGTCCCTTAGCGTGGTGGACAGACGCTTCGCTGACACAATATCCCTTCGATGACATCATGTAATGGATGCTACAGGCACACTTTACAGCTTACAGATGTCTTATTTAACCGCTCACACTAAGCTCCTTTGTGGTGATCAAAAAGAGCAGGATAGGGTACAACCAGCAGGAAACGTACTGTTTCGATGATAGCCCAACAATAGCCCTCTGCTTAAAAGATTAGACGGCCATGATGCACTGCAGACAAATCTAAGTGGAGAATTTTCTTTCATTCTCCCCGCCCCAATCCCTGTTCACTCTTTTTGTTCTAACAATTATCCTTTTTGAGATTTAGCTCTTCTAAATGCTTTCATGTTCCAATGCTTGGGCTTTACGGCAAGATCTTGTGCTATGAGCTAAGCTAAAATCATTGAGGGGGCTGTGGCAAGAAATGTCACTGTTTTCCCTCAAGGGTTTTTGGCCTTTAATAAAAAAAAGCACACAAAAGAGACAACTTGGACTATTGTGTTACCTCTGTGAGCTCATGAGGCTTAAACTCCAGCTGTGCATGAGAAGCATGGAAGTCGAGAAGTGATGACTCTTCGTGTTTATAAGACGCCTATTGTTTGGCGTAAGCCTTCTCGCTCTTGTTGTGGTGTCGCTAAACCCAAGATCACTGGACTAAATGAAGGTCTGTGGGGAGACTTTAAAATTGATGCACTGCCTCAAAGCTCAGTGAACTTCAGCTACTTTGTAAAGTGATGGGCATAAATTTAACTCTGTAGATATGCAAATGTGGTTTGTACCTCAAAGGACTTGCAGATGTAATTTCAGTGAAAGGTGTGGACCCAGAGGGACTGAATGCAAATGCACTTTTCAGATTTTCATCTGGAAGGAATTGTGAAAAGCAGGTGTCATTTTCTTAGCCTTTGCAGTTATGCACTATTTCATTTTTGATCTATCAAGTAAAATCCCAAAAGAATTTGTTGCCCAATATTTTTTTGCCTTGTGATTGTGAGAATGACATGGTAGTAATTTTTGTCATATTCTCTGAAAAATATATTATTTAATCTTCTCTAAACATGTTTGAGTGAAAATTAAACCAAAAATAGTAACTAGTAATAGTAAAGTGTCTGAAAACAAAATGAGTCAGACTAAAAGGACAACAGCTTAAAATGAAATTTGTTGTGAGGTGACAAAATCTTTTAGAAAAACTAAACATTCTAGGGGTGTAAAAGCTTTTGCAAACTACTGATCATTTTGCAAAATGCTTGTGAATTTATACTTGGTCAATTTTAGTAGTCAGAACATCACCATTTATAAATGCACATTGGCACTGAGCTGCCATAATTATACGTTTTCAAACATGACCTGTAACGAGTTCTGAGGTTTGCAGGATTTCTTTGCCAAACAAGAAATATTTAAATGTGGGAGAGAAGTTTAGAAGAAAAAAGATTCTGAATAAAAATGCTAATCAAATAGTTGTTTACAGAGCATCATGATAGATGAGGCTCCCTGGTGGTTTTGTTTTCATATTGTTAACACAGATTAGAGGACATACACAGAACATATCCAACGTGTGGAGAATATATGTCGGCAGAAAGCCTAAGGTTATGTTTTGCTGGACATTATTGTGGACATGCTGTTATTTATTTGAATGACTTGATAAGTAAATATCATCTGCAACATGTTTGGTGCAAATTCTGATGCACTGCAGCTTTAAATGCATTAAATATTGTCACTTTTTCTTTTAGTTTTCAATCCTGTATCAAAATTCTGATGTTTAAGAAGTCTACAAGCAGGTTTCTTGAATTTGAGACTATTTTGGTTGTTGTGTAAGTGCTGAAAAAAGCAGTTCTGGTTTTGTTGCTAGCATGCCTGCTGCAGGCTGCAGAACTAGTTATGTTGCTTGTCTAAACTCTGCCAGGGTCTTGGAGTGGAACCAAATATCAAATTCTCACTCATAATAAGAAAATGAGGCTAGTGCTGTGAAGACGAGCTCTCAGTGGAGCTGTCCTCATAAACATCATGTTAGGAAAGCTGCCATGTTTATTTACCAGAGCAGAAAGAAACCAGTTGGTTTCAGTTGTCCTTAATTCTGTTTGGTTTTAAACGTGTAAATGAGAACGACAAACTTCAACATGAAATATTTGTCAACTTAATTAGGATATTATTTCATATTCCAGACAGGAACACGTATTAGAAGCCACTATCACAAACCACAATTAGATGTACAGTACACCAGATTCATTGTAAGGTCAAGCTTTTAAACAATATTCATTGGGGATTAAAGACACATACTGAGCAGAAAGGAGCTTAAAACCTCAACTATACACAAGAAGGATTTATTACATTTAATCAGAGAAAATAATATGCCATTATAGGCCTGACATTTAACATAAACCAGTGACTCTGGTGGTCTATAAAAGAAACATGGATCTGTCTTAAAAATACCAAAATTGCCCACTGCTCATTCCCAGCTGGAAACAAACCCTCCGTGCAGCAAACCCTCCGTGCAACAAACCCTCCGTGCAACAAACCCCCCGTGCAGCAAACCCTCCGTGCAGCAAACCCTCCGTGCAACAAACCCTCCGTGCAGCAAACCCTCCGTGCAACAAACCCTCCGTGCAACAAACCCTCCGTGCAGCAAACCCTCCGTGCAGCAAGGCCGCCGGGCGGGGGGGCCGCGGTGGGGGCGGGCGGGGGGGGGGGGGGGGG
>CAEFZX010008300.1:0-91344 GCA_903066825.1 Alfaro cultratus
TTACTGTAAAATGTAGTGGAGTAAAAGTCGAAAGTATCCATTATTAAATCTACTTAAGTAAAGTACAGATACACGAAAATTGTACTTAAGTACAGTAACGAAGTATTTGTACTTCGTTACTTCACAACACTGGAGACTGTACATGTATAACTTTCATGGTGAAGTGAAAGGAGGGAACGGTTGCTACGTATATACACCAGGTCTTGATGCTCAATTCCAATTTTATTTTTACAAAAATCCAATTCTTTGTGAATGGTTTATGACCCAAGTGACCCACATGAAGAAAAACTCTTCCCACAACAATTATATCCAAGATTTGATATCGATATGTGGAGATTTTTAGAAGAACTGAATACTTTATGGGGGTATCATATTTTTTCACATGACTGAATACAATGAATGTGGCTTGGAACATAATATTTTTTCATGACTGGGTGTGTGTTGTCATGTTTGGTTTTTGTTCATCAATAATATAAGCACCCATCTCACCATGTCGTCTTTTATTCATTTCACTAAAATAATACGTTTCGTAGTTGTGCTGTGACTCCCTTTTAAAGTCTGACAGACACACGCAGAGCAACGCTGCCTCCGTTGTTACGATGAATAATTAATGACTGTTGGTGGCAGAAAGGCTGTTACATTTCACTGTTACAGAGTGGCTGTGTTCCAATGATTAAAATGCTTAAATCACACTAATGAATACATGTAATGTTAAATAAGACGTATCACTTGACCACTTGACTAATGAATGTAAAGAAATCATGACCCCTGATGAAACCAAAATAACTTTGAGCAACCTCCTGTATTTATTTAGGTACCATAACTACTGTATATATCCTTACATCAAAACTATAAGATTTAAGAAAATGATTTCACAGTATAGCAAAAAGCAGCGTCTAAATGTTCCCAAGAGGAACATGAACTAATGCACTCAAAAATTGTGTTTAAATGAAGACAGAACCATGAAACTTGAAGTTTCTTGGAAGCTTTATATTCATAATCTTGCATCAAACACATTGTAATACTTTAGTCTTTTATAAATCATTGCATATCATTAATATAAGACATATTTTGGTTCGGTAATAAAATCTATTCAATGGCTATAATGATGAGTTACAGCCTTCAATTTCACCTATATGGTGTATGAACTCAATCACTAGTTTACAAAAAAAAAAAAAAAAAAAAAATCTCAACTTTAATAAAGATTGCACTAAAAACCTTGGGTTTTTATTTCTCTCCTACTATTTTTACAGTTCATTACTGGTTGAAAATGTTTTGTCCCATTTGTGTTGGAATTTATTTTGCATAAGGTTTGTTGAATACAGTTAACCTTTGCTGTAGAGAAAACTTCAATAGTAGTGGGAAAAAAAGCCAAAGGCTGCACAGATGAATGGGATTTGAAGAAAAATACACGGCTAAAGGGAAAAATGCTATCTACAGTATTACAAAACACGTTTCGAAGTCATTGTTCGGAAAATGTTGAACAAGATTCAAAGAATTTTGACATTTGACTTTTAGCAACCCAATGATGAAAGGTTTTTTGCAGCAAAAGTGTGTTTAAAGTTTTAGTTCATTTAGTTTTGAATGATTTATTCAAGTTGAATAAAGAAACAATCTGTTTCTGGCCTTCAACTTGAGCAGTTGAAGGCCTGTTGAGTTTCTTAAAGCAAAATGACTGATAGTAAGATAAGTAATATTTATAGTAAACATTATAATATATTCATGTGTATAAATTATTATAGATTGCAATGAAAACATATTTTCCCCTTAACAGATTCATCAGACAAATAAATAAATACAAAATGCAGTTTTTAGATGATCACTTCATTCATTAAAGGATAATAGTTTTTCTAACCGGCCTGCTTGAAAAGAACAAATTAAATGTTCTAGAGTGGCCTAGTCAAATCTTAGAGGGTACAGTGAATAAAAAGATGATATAAACTGGTTGCATGAGGTTGCAAAACTTTACTACTTCTTTAAATGCCCTTTGATTGTAGTTGATTCACTCTGATTTCTAACCAGTTTATCTTGTTTTTGCTTTACAAGTTATAAATTATTCTCCTAAATTTGATACCAATCATTATTATTGTATTAATTGCCTGTTCCTCTATGACTGTAAAACTTCCAGTTTGAAGGGAAGTACAAAGGTATAAACTGAGAATTAAAAAAGCTTCATATTAACTTTCTATGAAATTAACCGAAAGCCCAAATTCAGTAATGTTGATGTTAAGCTAAATAGCTTGGATATGTATAGGTTTAAAAAGTATTAAAACTGTAATACCTTCTTAGAAAATAAATAAATAAATAAATAAATAAATAACAACAACCTTCTTATGAAAAATTCATCAAATCTAAAGAAACAGAGCAGCAGGAGCAGAGAGGTGTGGAAAAAAGCAGAGAATCAACCTTTTACTGTGTTCAACCCTTTTTATATGTGACAGTCAGTCATTCATCATCATGGAGTGCTGATGGTGGAAGTAAAGAAAGGTGGCAAAAAAACAGAGCCAGAGTATCAATATGAATTTTTTATTTGATGGATTTTATGGAGGACTGCATTTCAGAAGGCTGGTGGAGTCAAGGTTCACAGAAAAAAATGAAGGCAGGGGAAGATTGAGAGGCCAGGTAATAAAGGCCAGGAAAGAGATAATGGTGTCCCTGGATATAAAGAACAAACACATTTTTTGGAGCATTGCAGCACAGCCGACCATACAGCTGTATTTTAAGTTCTGTGTTTGATTGATTTTCCTTCTAAACCTGCTCACACATTTTCACTATGGCAAAGTAAAAACAAGTTTGAGGTATGTTTTGGAAAATAAATATAAAATATTAACGATTAAACATAGTTTTACTGTTGGACTTAGGCCCTACTGGTTTGGCAGCCTTGATTTTTCCCAGGGAACGATCTAACAAGGTATGAGCAACCATCCTTTTGAACATTTTTCATATTTGTTTTGGCAGTAATGTTCAAATACAATCAACTTCAAGTTTCAGCGAAGACAGTCCACTGGGATCTGGACAAGGCTCTGTTCAGAACACTCAATAACCTCCAGAACAGAGAAACGCCAAAAGAAAACATGCCAACAGAAGGATGTGCACAGCATCAGTACAGTTCAGTATTTGTGGTTGACCTCTTTGCGGGACGTTTCTGTCTAAAATTGCAGATTCGCAGATTTTTTTTCGAAAAAGCATATCTAAAATATTTCTCTTAAAAAATAAATACAGCTTGTGAACCTAACACTTAGGCTCAATGCTAGTTGACACAACTTTGACTGGCGTTTACAATGCAGTCAACCCAGGAGCAATGTTTATTTCCTTGGTGCTGATTGGCTGTACCCTGTGCAGAGATAAGGAAGCAGTGGATGTTACCTTCAGAGCAAAATGGTTTCAAATGTTAAACTTATAGGCATCCTCCTTCACAGCAGAAACAGCAGCATAAGTTTTACTTTACAGGAATGCAATATCTTCTATTTTCCAATACCATTGTACTGTATTACGAGCATTTTGGAAATAACACATGAATTTAGAATCTTGGATAAATTAGTGAATACTTCCAAAAGGTGTCTGTTTTAAAACTGTTCAGATTAAAGAGAAAAATTAGTAGCTAGATGCATTTTTTTAGTTGCAGTGGACCCCTGGTATTCGTAGAGGTTTGCCGCCACAACCGTCCATGAACAGCTAAACTCCATGAGCGCCTCTCTAAAAAAGAGTACAATTGCGCACAAAAGCATAGTTATTAATACACAGAGCAGTCTTGGCTTTACCGCAAAAGCTAACATCTACGGTCTTCCTTATCATTGCTCTTGGGGGTACAGTCAATCACTGCCAAGAAGAATGAATGGCACTTCTGGATTGGCTGTTTTTCTACAGCCATCCAATTGTGTGTCAAAATAGTTAGGCATTATAATTCCCCAAACTGCACTTTTATTGAACTATTTTAGATAAGGTCTAAGAAAAACAAGCTTATTTTCTGTGAATAACTCTTGCGTTACGTCCCACAGATACTGAACCACGAATAGGCGGAAGTTCATTGTAGTCTGAAATATAACTAAAAAAATTAAATTTTCTAATGTATCTAAACACATAAAATGTTAATTTATTACAGTCTAATATCTGCTATTTAACTGGAATACCAATAACCTCAAATTTTACTGTCATACATTAAAATATTACCTTCTCATGCATTATTGGTTGACGAAACATTTCTTTGTGTCATCAACCCGTTACCTCTTCTACTTCACACATTCTTAGCCTCTCTCTGTCTTGCTTGCTTATATATCCCGCAAACAATTTAACAAAAACACACACATACAAGCACACAGGCTTCTTAAACTGGCTTTCTGGTGGGGTCATAAATCACCAGAGTGAGTAGCTATGATCCCCTCTAGCATCTGCAGGGCTGTGGGAGGGAATTCAGCTCCACTGCTGGACCAAAGAGGAAACTGTAGCTAAATGGTTGCTGCAGCTTCCACTGTCCATCAAGGTAAAAAGGACGCAGTTATCCTTGTGAGTACTGTCAAATATTATTTAGATGAAAAAATAAATAAACTGATTAGCATTGTACTAAACCCCAAACATATACATACATTTTTTTAGCCTCTTTGTCTCATTTTTAAAGTTCCTGGAATTTTGTTTGACAGATACTGGATGAAACTTCTCAACATATTAATCCAATTAAATAAATAAAAAAAAAACATTACAGCAGTCCTTTTCTTTGACTGGTTTAGGTCCAAACTCTTAAAGCTCAATTTCACACTTATTTTATCAGACTAAACACAATATGAGGTCGTACATATTTGCTTTTGACACAGATGTTATTACAACGGGCCAACACTGGAAGAGGGGCTGATATACATGAGGTAGTTACCAAAAACATTTACCTCCAAGGAAACCAGTGGTAAACATCTGCTCTAAAGGCTTTATTTGGTCCGTTACCAGCTGAGTGGCTGCACACAGTGTAGAGTCTGACACATAGTAAAATGAATGCCAGCAGAATGAGGAAAGCGTTGCTTTTTGGTATAAAACTATTTTAGGGAAAAATTTTATAGCTTGTTGAGTAATCTATGATTATGTACATATCTGTTAACGGTTTATTCTTGGTTTTTATGCCCAGTAAAACTTTAATGGTTCTGAAATCATAACTTTTTAAGTTGTGCACAGTACTTTGAGCGGTAACTGGCCAGAGCCAGTGTTATATGACAGATGTCTGCCCTTTTCTTACCAACTGAGCCGCCTATCTGTGGATCTTTGCTGACCATCTCTTTATGACTACAATGTACCCATCTTCCAAAAGCTGCTTCCAGCAGGTTAATGCATCATGTCAAAAGTTCAAGCCATCTCAAACTTGGTTTCTTGATCTCAATCTAATACAAGATCAAGAAAATGAGTTCCACAACACTCCTTTGGGATGTTGTGGAAAAATCTAAAACTCTTAATGCTGTAATGTCAATTTGGACCCAAGAACAAAGGTGTGTTTGGCACCTTGTTGAATCAATGCCATGAGGAACTAATGCATTTCTATAGGAATTGGGAATTAGCAAGGTGTACATCAAAAGGTGGCTGGTAAATCCAGACCTAATAATAGAAAAAGCCTAAACTTGAGCAAATAACCTATTTTAAATTGATGCTTGTATCACATGCATGCTGTCATAAAGACATATTTGTGCCCATCGATTTGTTAAATCTGTAAAATATACCGAATATAAATTTCTTTTGATAAAAATAAAGTAGGATTCTAGCACCAATGAGGTAACAGCTGAAAACTTTGGGTACAGTCAAAGATCAACTAAAGAATGACGTATTTCTCATCATTTCTCAAAGACCTGATTTTCAGATACTGCTTACCCTCTACTTGTTTACTTAAGTAATTTTTCTTCAAACTGCACAAGACCCTGTCATTATCAAGTTCAAGGGATGGATTTGAAATTAGTGAAAAAGGAACAAAAACTCAGAGAAAACTTTCCACACCTTGAGAAAGTCTGAAAAACTGCTGGGATGGACCACTTTAAATTTCTACACAAATGTTAGGCGCATTAGAAGCGCTTTGCAAAAAAACAGAGATCATTTAAAACATTTTCATAGTAGTACTGTAAATAAACAATCATTCAATAATTAAAAATCAATCATATTAGTTAAAAAGGTGATATTAATTGTTTAGTTCTGAATAAAGTGAGAAAAGTGGTAGTTTGGTGCTTTAATCTCTGTTTATATTAATAATACCAGTGCTCTCTCTGCCTAAAAGGTAAAAGTTTTAAACTGGCAAAAGTAGAGAATCAGTGTAACAAGAGAAGGAAGAGATCGAACAAGAACGAGAGGCTGAAATGAGCAATCGAAGATGAGGTAGAGGAGGAGATGAAAGAGGAAGAAAAGTGGGCAAGGGAAAGGGAAAGAAACTGGACAGAGACAAATAGCCAGGGGAAATGGCTGTTGCAGGAGAGCCCACCTGTGAGACAACCCTCTCAGTGGCTCTAACACAGACTGATAGGCCCACCAGGCAGCCACCTCTACCCAATCCATTTCATTTCTGTCCGATTTTTCCTTCATTCCCAAAACAAAATTCACTTTTCCGACTCCCATCAGGTTTGATCCAACCACCAAGATGCTCAAACCTGTTAGGAATACCGCTGATTCGATATTAGCAAATTTCTCCCGTCCTAACTTTTAGCAGCCATTCAATATTTAAGGCTGCAGCAACATAGAGTGGATAATTTAAAGAGTTTCAGTAATTGTCTTCTCAAAGCGGCAGAAATGTTCACTTAAAAGACAAAAAACAGAAATAAAAAAAAAGATGAATTTACTGAAAACTAAAAGCAAAAGTGGGCGTAAACTAAAGCTAGGAAAATGTATGATTAAAGACACACGGCTCATTGTTATTGCCGATGTATGCAGTCAGATAAGTGAGTGCCACTGTCGCTGCCCTACAATCCCATTACTTTCCCCAATAAGGCTCTGGCAGGCCTGTGATTACAGAGAGAAGAGTGTGAGAGAGGAAGAATCTTAATAGAAACAGGATCGGGTCTTTTTGTTTTTTGTGTGAAGCGAGGAATTCTGCACCATCCTCCACCCTCCTGCTTCCCGAGGAGATGTCTCCAGGCACGGAGCAGGTAATGCCGCCTAATGGAGTACACGTGTGGGCAGCGGTGGCCTAATGGAGAGGGGTCCTGGCACCAAGAAGGCGCGCCTGTCGTCCGACCAGATTGAAACTGATGGGCCAAAGTGAAGGGGCTGCAGAATACCCTCACACACACTTTCACCCAACATGGCTGTCCCAGCCTCATCAGATACACTTACACATGAGCACACACACACCCACGTTCGCAACTCACCTCTGAGTCCATTATTCAATTTGGCCCTTCTAATGACCGGTGAATTAGACTGCCAGAAGTGATTTGCCTTCTGAGCCCCGCTGCTGGATGTCCGTACTTCCCTCCACTCTGCATATTAAGAGGCAGCTACTCAGACGATGACAGCCAATGAGGCTCCTCCAATCAGGGGGATTTATGGCTTCGGATGGGAAAGTTATCTGACCCAATGAGCTCTTAATAAAAATGGGCTTCAAGTTTTACACTCAGAATCCCCTTGAGTTAGCGTTAATATCCATGGAATTCATTGTTTCGCTGAGCAAATCCAAAAATCAAGCCTCTCCATAACAATTAGTACAGTTTAATGTGATAATGGACACTGATGGATACAAAAACACTGTATTGTCATTGGACGGCAATATGGGACTTACATCTATCTAAAATGTACATCTCAATACATCAGATTATTATTCATTGCACTCAGTGATTGGCATTGCTAACTAAAAACTAAAGCACTAATCATAAACAATAGTTCTGCTAACACTAAACCACTACACAGACATGGTATTTTGTGGAAACTAATGCAAAAGCGCTAACTTCAATTTAAATTATATCTGCCCTTGAAAGACTTTAACCCTCAAGCACCAATTTAATTTTGGCACAATTTCCATGTTCTGCAATGCCCTTAGAGTTTGGATTTATCTTAATACCTTGTTCGCCACAGTCACTTTTATTTTGTTCCTGTATGTTTCCTGTTTGAAATTAAATTATTGGCAAAAAAGAGAGCAGAGGAAATCGAACAGTCTCAATCCATTTCAAAATAACAGCATAACATAACTACTTGAAATCTACTTGAAAAAGCTTTAATAGTCAATATTCAGAACTTTTAATTTACATAAAACTTTGTTCAATTGAAAGTTTGTAAATTAGCTAAATAAATTAGCACTTTTGAACTGATCCGGAATAATTTATTTAGGGGAAGTCAAGTGTGCAAAACACTCTCAACATTAGCAAAAGTCCTCAACAAAAAATTTGCTTGGCTATTAGCACATTCGGCGATAAGACCATTTAAGTTGCGGAAAAAAACAATGAGACTTAATCTTTAGGAGTGACAGGAAGTGACTGTGTCCAGTGAGAGATGTTTCAAGTGGAGGCAACAGGTAAAAAAAAAAACGTATGAACAAAATTGTTGATGGGAAAAAGTAACATGGAAACTTGTCAAATTTAATGATAAAAGGAAACACTTTCCTTCTGTTTACACAATAGATCCACAAGAGTCAATAATGAAATTACTTGTTCAAGGTGTTTGTATTTTATAGAGAAACAATCTAACAACCACCAATAATGTCTCGAATTTCAGAACCAAGTGGACACAACCTAAGAGCATGTGAAGGAACTGGCCAACCACACCATTTCTATACTACGTGTTGACTTCAGTCGCGATAAAGACATGATCTAAAATATTTAAATGAAGAAAGAAAAAACAGAAAGCTAACCATGTGAAGCTTATGTTTTCTGGTTATTTGGTGTGTTCAGGGCCGGTCCTTGTTACACCACCTAAAGTTTCTGTCATCCATGTTCTCTCATGAAAAACTACCCTATTTTTCTTCATAGATTCCTTAGGTCCAGGCTTCAGGTTTGATAATAATACAACTCCTCCACTCCTGCTTTCTTCCATCTTTTCAAGGTTGTTGGGTGGCTGCCTCTCCTCTTTTCACTAGGTGCTGTAAAATCTATTTGACAGCTCTGATTTATGACACAGCATAGGCACCGGGTGCCTGTGGGGAAAAGAGTGTACGTTTCAGTGTGTCTGGAAATGAGCGAATTTTCGGATGTGTGAGCGTGCTCGGCCCACGGAGGGCCACCGACGACGCTGTGCTCAATGTTCAGAGCCGCAAACCGAGCTCACAGGTTGGAGGCTCCTGAGAGCTCACATGTTCATGGAAGAAAACAGCTCAGTGTGAGTCCTGCATCAGCGTGAAGGCATCAACAACAGCAGAACATGTCCTCATACTGCAGACAGAGGACAGCAGGAATGTCACTCTGAACCAACAGCAGGATTGTTTTGTTTAAAATTGGGTGGCAGTTACAGCTGTTGAATATTTTAGTATTTGAGTACTCTGCTGATTAATCTATAATTGATGAAGCAGTCAGTCAGACATTTGTCTGGAAGCCCATCTTCAGGGACTATGAAGTCTTCTGTGTACATTATACATATAAATACTGTATAATATACAGTCTTATCATTTGTCTACAAGAGTTAAAGACACTGTTCAGTTGAGTTATGGTCTAAGGCATTAATTTTAACAAACTAAAATTCTGCTAAATCCGCATACGTTAAAACTAGGGATCCACAATATCAAAACATTAATTTGGGATCAATGCAACTATTCTATTACAATTAACCCATTTTTGCTGACTTGTGACTACTTTTTCTATCATACAAAGACACTTAAAATACACACCCGGTAAAGACAAATGCAGTTAATACTCAGCACTGGTCTTGTCTAGACAATCTTTTTACTCTGTGTTGGCTTCCCAACATTGCTTTCCTGCATCTTTTCCTCTTTTACCACCCTACTGTAGTGTATGACAAAGTAAAATCCAAGAAGTTAAGAATCAGACAAAAATTACTCTGAAGTGTTTTGTTAAGCAATGTACGGGAAAGTAAGTCATGGTTTGAAAGCTGTGGACCCAATCACACCAATGTCCTCTGTCCCTCTGTTCTCCTTGATTTGATGTCCATGGAGCCTTACACCTACCGTCGTTTATCACATCCAAGGCCTGGTGAAATGATCCTGACTGTATTTACTTCCACATGTTTGTGTGTACCCATGTGAGAGGGGGGGAGGTCCCAAAGTAAAATGCTGCTAAGCTGTGGATGAATCCATGTAAAATTTTTGTGCGGTGCTGCGACTGCAGACGGCGTCGTGCAGGAGCTGAATTTCACACCTCGTGGCCTTTCTGCTGTCAAACAGATGAGGTGGAATTGATGGACAGTTGGGACAGGGCATGGAGGGAGACCTCAGTCGGATGGAAAAGCTTGTGACAGACGACAAAGAGGTGAATGGAAAGAAGACGGAGTAGTGGTTAAGCTCCTTCTCTGCAGAGCATATTATAAAGTGTGCATAATAAAAGGCAAAACATTCTCATATTTATGAAATCTAAAATCTCTGCAAAGATTTGTAATCTCTCACAGTCAGCTAAACAAACCTCAGCGGTTTGAAGGATCCCACAACAGAGTAGAGTTTTTTTCCCCCCTGCGACAGTCCGTCACAGTCATTAGCAGCATGCTAATCAAAGCTAATTACATAGAGACAGGCAGACACAACTCATTTCTTATTATGACAGAGTCCTGCTGTGTTTGCAGTATTCAGCCAGGCACTGCTTCTAATTATCTGCTCTTTTTTTGATAACTGAATGGGACTGTATTTTCTATTTGGCTTCATCTGCTTTAGATGTCAGAAGTTAATCTGAGCTGTTCAAGGCCGGCTAATCAATTTAAAGAAAATAACAATAATAAATGTGAGGCATTCAGAAAAACCATTCAGTAATTTACAAATAGCTTGAAAAAATACAGGAACAAGTGAAAAATGAAGCTACAAAAAAAAAAAAAAAATTAAAATTAAAATCTTGCATGAAAAGTCTTCCCCCTCACAGCGATGGATTTGAAGAGTCAGGCGGTGCAGAGCCCCCTCCCACACTATTCAAGTTGCAAAAGCTCATTTTAGAGATTTTGCTGGCGAGGCAGAAAAGGCCCCTGTTCCCCATTTTCCATTTTTCATATACGGCCCATTGGAAAGCATCGTCTGCAAGTGTCATGGTTTGGCACATTTATGAGAGATACACCGGGGATATGCTTAAGTTGAGTCTTTTGAAAGTCACTCTGCGCTATATGTTAATTCAGTGAGAGCTAAATCACAATCCTTCACATAGAAACAGGTTGATACATCATTCAGTTTATATCCAAAGACTGGAGTTGAGTAATAGCTGAGAATTATGTTAATAACATGTCTTTAAGAAAGGTAAGAATATGTTAATAAAAGACACAAGTTCAAATATCTAAAATATCAACTCTTAAACTTGGCTCAATACACTGTTTTTTAAAAAAAGTGACCTAAATCCAGATTTTACTGCTTATAAACAGCAAAATTTTCTTCTATTTTTTCCAATTGATACCGAGAACATTTACTGTAGTGAGGCAAACATGCAAAACCCTTTTTAAAAGGAACATCCTTTTCTAACAGATGCAACTAGCGTATTTGTTTAATTAATGTATTGCATGCCAGGTTTTATTTATTGTTGAGTAGGTAAAAGAACACTATTTTGGTCACTACTTTGGCCCGTGTGACAAAATGTTTGGATGCTCCTGCAATATACAGTTATGGTAAAATGATTACAATAAAGTAAAACATTTGCTTACTCTTATGGGCTCTTAAAATATTAAATCCAACTTGAACTTGAAACCATATAAGCTTTGATCCAATAACTTGTAGAATCACTTTTAGCTGCAAATCTCTTTCTTTATCAGGCTCTCACAAAGTTGTGGAGGAGTTTTGGCTTAACTTTTGCTTCAGTCGCAAAAACTAGATATATTTGAAGATACAGTATATTTGTGCACAGTTCCTTTATTCCCACCAGAACATTTAAATCATTTTAAGCTCTGGATTTTGGTGCTTGACATTAAGTATGAGGTTTCCTGCTGATATTCAGAGTCTGTTGCTTGGTCTGATTGGGTCAGACATCTGTACTTTGGTCTCATATGTCCAAAAGAAATTTTTTCTGAAGTCCTGTGGTTGCAAACCTAAGCTCTGTTCCCACATTTGTTCCCTTCTCTTTCCAAGTTTTGCAGCCTAATTCTACTCTCATAAATTTCACCATTTATAACATGCTGAGACCTGTAGAGTTTAAAATCAGCTATCTGGATATTGCACAGTTTGACCATAGGGTGAATATACCAGGATGTCCACAATTTGACAGATTCTCAATTGTCACAACTTGTTTTCCACTTATGGATAATCTCTTTCACTGTTTGATGAACTTGAACTTACTAATATAACCTTTCCCTGACTGACAGGCAAGTAATAAACTCTTCACAAGGTCATTGCTGATGTCTTTCATACTTAGTATCGCTCATACAATACCTGACTCCAGTCTTCATAAACTGTATGCTTTTTTTTCATTGCTTTTACTAATGTAGATATGTTTTAGACAAAAATATACAGGAAAGATTTTTCCATCTTGATTTTGATAATTTGCTGTGTATAAAAAGAAAATTATCTATATAGTTTTCTATATAATCAAACTTACACCTTTTTTGGTCTACACTTTCTGTTCTGGCAATTAATGGGAATTTAAATATTGTTTATATATTTCTGTATTAGTTTTGTCTTGATCTTTTTTATTTTGCTATTTTTGTTTAATTTTGTTTTGTTGATTTTTTTCAACAATGTGTGGTTTTTTTTACTAGTGTATGGAAATCATAAAATCACCCAAATAAATAAATAAATAAATAACAGTTTTAAGGATATAATACAGATACAATGTTAAAATCTATTGCTTTATCTCATTTGACTTTAAACTACATTATTTTAATTAGCTGCAGTATTGAATATATTAAAGCTCAATTATAAACTAAAGTTGCAAGTCTTTAACAGTTCATAATAGATTAAACCCAAACATTAGATTAAAAGTTACCTGAATCATAAAAAATATCCTTTCAAACCAGGATACATTGTTCTCTGTGTCTGAAATTTCTCTGTCTGCTTGGCCTCTTAAAATTGCAGCTAGTTGTTTGATATTTTTTAAACCACTTATTACTTTCACCATTTTTTGGCTTATTAAAGAATAACAGGATTTACAGTTGCAATTAGATCTAAGTAACTTGAAAACCCTGTAAAGACCAGATTCTTTTTATTATGTCCAAATCTATGCAGAACCCAAAGCTAAAAGCGGGTGTGCTTTGTTACAACGTGGCTGCAATAATTACGGCCTGAAGGTCTCATTGTTCTTCATGTCGCTCTCATAAAACATGGAAGACAGAAATGTCTGAACAGGGAAGAGCCAGTGTTCATGTCTCTTTTTTCCCTAAGGTGTGCTGATTAGTGAGCCGACAGCTTTATATTTAAACAACCACATTTTCACACAGGAAATGATCGTCATCGTCCACAAAATAACGTAATTTGGAAGTGAGGTAGAAGTTTTGGAATAATCCGTGATACACAAGCAGCTTTGGTGGGAAAATTTTGAGATCACTTCCAGATTATAAAGAGAAATCGACATAGCGAATTTTCAGATTTAGTTTGAAATGATCAGTGATCCAGCAACAAACAAAAAACCTACAGAAACTCAAGAACCCAGGAAATCACTAAAGAGCTGAAATCGAAGAAAGCTAAAGCAGAGTAAGAGTCGGGCCAGACTCCTTCTCCTCCTGCTTCGTCATCGCTTCTCTCTGGCGAAAAGTGCAAATTTCCTTCCCAGGTGATAAGAGTGGGAGAATAAAAGAGGCGGGAAACAGAGCTGGGTAATACTGATAGACATATTCACTCTGAGCGAGCAGACCTGGAGTTTTTAACTCAAAGGATGAAAAAAATGCTCCCTCAGCAGAGGTGGGTTTAGTTGGATGAATGGACTTGACGGCGGAGGTGAGGCGGTGGTACGGAGGAGGTTGGCGGATGTCAAAGCAAGTGGCTGAGACATGGCTAATGCTGCCGCTGAGCTGTGGCCACCTGAGTAATTACTACCTTCTCTGTTTGGTTAATCCCCCGCAGCGGAGCAGCAAACTCAGGAGAGAAACGCTCCGAGCGCTGAAGGGCTCTCGTCATTCAACTTCAATTATGATGAGCCGCGACCCGCCTTGCTCAGAGAGACACGGAGGGGAAGAAAGACAAAGAAAACAGATCTCTGGAGTCTCTTCAGGCAAAAAAAAAAAGGAGATAATCTTGATATTTTAGGACTCACTCTAGTAATTGAGCTCATTTATTGCCTTAGATTTAACATACTGACGTTTAATCGATTTGTTTTCTCTGGAAAAGAAAGTGATTTATTGGAATCTTTTATGCAGTAGACAAAAACTAAACAAAAAAGTTTTCACATCCTGCTCTCTATCAGATACTGCAGTCGCGTCTGGAAGAACTGCAGAGACGTTTCTCCACTCCTCACTTTTAGCAACTTTTCATTAAATTTTACATAAAATTTTATGTCCAACTGTTAGAAAAAAATACCTGCTGTCGAAGAGTGACCTATTTCTATAGGTCTTTGTAAAACTTTTATGCAGACGCAGCTGGCTTTGTATTTTGCTTCCACGCAAAGAGATTTCCTTGTAATCATAAAAGTGGTTTTGATGGAAAGTTCTTTAGACTATTTTGATCTACTAATCTCTTTTGACTGAAAGCAATAATTCTTAGATGGTCCAGTTCAGGTTGAGACGTTTATATGATGAATAATCTAAAGAATTGGATAATGGAAGAGAGGTCTTGCAACCTCAAAGACTAAGATATTGACATCATAGATAAAAAGGTTAAAGCAACTTTGGAAACATGCAAGAAGTTGAACAGCAATTATAGATTTAATAGAAGCCTACAATTTTTTTTAATAAAAATGTTGATAAAAGTAAACAAATTAATACTTTTTTCCAAATCAGACACTCCCTTCACATTGTTTTATTGAATTTGTAGAGGAATCGGTCTCATTTCCCGTCAAAACGATCTACTTGGTGGGATAAGGATTTCATCTGCAAGGGGTAGGAATAACGTTTAAAGTCATTACAGGAAGAAAAAAAATTCTCACCGAACTTCTTATTGTATCTGTACATAACAAGGCTGTAGATTTCTACAGAGATCCTTTTAGCCCATCAAAGATAATTCAAACTATGGACTTCAAACATATAAAAAAAACAAGACAAATTTTGGTTATGTCATCCGTTTTGTAGAAAAGATGTCTTTTGCCATGGATATAAAAGGGAAATTTTGATTTTACTAAAAAAAATGCAAATTTTAAAAAGTTTTTATATTATCAACATGCCATTTTTTCCAAAATTATTCAAACTTGGAAAAGGATTAAATCAAACTAACTACATTCACAGATTGACAGAAAATCACCTGTTTAGGATAAGCTTTGCTGTAAATATGCAGCCATAAAAAACAAAAATAAATTTAATATTCTGGACTCAGCAAGCAGTCATAAAGTCATAAAGAAACAACCTAGAACCACCTGTTTCAAAGATGCAAACACTTGTTTGCATCTCAGCATCAGAAAAGGCAACAGAACTTCAACTCTTAGGGTTACCTTTGCGTTCGGAGCGCTTCTTCCGCCTCCTCTTAAACTTGCGTCGGATCAGGCAGTAATAGGAGCCCAGGCTGTGCACATCGTTGGTAAAAAGGGCCATGCTTTCGAACTCCACAATATTCTCTAAAATCAACTAAACCACTATGAAGGAATAAGGTAAAACTTGAGCTGGAATTAGCCTACCAGTCCTGCACCTCTGACAGCCAATGCTATCAGACTTCAACCGCTGAGAAAAGTCATGCAACAGACATGCTTAACTCCACAACACCTGCAGCGTTTCTTTGTTTCTACCCTCATAGCCAAACTCTCTCTCCATCCCTCCCTCTCTCTCCTCCTCCTCTGGCTGCTTCTCTCCTCTGTTGACTCCATGGCTGCCCTATCAGAAGCCAGAGAGGGGAGGCAGCGGAGTAGAGTGGGATTGAGAAGGAGGAGGCTGGCTGAGAGGAGAGACTGGTAGGAATTAACACATGTTGGAATGAAAGCTTGAATCATCCGATTTTTGCCAAAAAAACCCAACTAATTTAATCAGTTTCTTAGATAATTTGCACGCAAATGCAACTAAGATGTTTTAATTATGCTCCTGCTCTATAACATGCTGTAGTTAAAGAGAAAGCAGCACCCACCACCCATACAGAGAGCTCAACAATGCACAGCCACTCAATCTGGTTAGATGATAAGTAATTTTACTGTCTTTTTTTATCTACATAAACTCTTATTCCCTAACAAGTGTAAAAGTCGTCAAAAATACTGGCATCTGCAAAGAAATACTCTGCTTCCCTCTAGTGGTCTTATGATGCAATTGCATTTTAAAACTAAATGTTGCTCTTTGCATGTCAAATTTTATAATAATACGGCTCTAAATAAAAATTTTCTTGGGTTATATATGTGTTCAGGACGAATAAAAAAAATGACACTGACCTTTGATCTTGCAGAAAGTCTGTGACTGGAAAAACCTGTTGGAGACAAAGAGAAAAACATATTTTCCAGGTAAGTACTCAGCAGGATTTTTGGCAGCGTGAGACATCTTTGTCTTTGGAACACAAAGTCGTCACATTTTCACAGATGTGCTGGACCAGAAAAGAGACAGACAGAACCCAGGAGATTTATAAATAATCTGCAGCTAAATGAACTAACACAGATTTTTTTTAAATTTTTTATTATTATATAGTTATCAGCACCACAACAACAGACAATGTAACCAAAGCAACCTTGAATTGATTTTTTACTGTTCTGAGTTGATCCTTCCTCCATGACTTACTGTAACTTTCTGTTCTACCAGTTTGCTAAACTCTACTGTATGTTACCTTAAACTGGTAATAAGTGTTTTGGTCAGAAAAGAATGAGTTTTCAAAATGAACCACTCAGCATGAAATTTATTTGATAAAAAACTATGTGCAAAAGCATCTTTCCCTTTTGTTAAGTATGGTGGAAGAGCTGGACACCTTAGTGAAAATAGAGATTTTAAAAAATACAAATCTGGTGGCCTCTGCCTTTAAAATAAAAATGTAAGCCTTTCAGCAGGATAATAACTGAACAAATGCAACTAAATCAGCAAAGCAATGCTTCATAAAGGCATTAAACTTTCTTCTCAGTCCCTAAACTAAAATCTTTCAGAAAACCTGAGGGCTGAGCTAAAGAGAAGAGTCCAAAACTAGAGGAGTCTGGACCCCATACTGTCTTCAGCAATAGATCCCAAAGTTAGCAATCAAGGTCCGGTGTTCTGCATGTTTCATGTTGCCCTGGTTCAACAAACCAAAATCAAATAGTGGCTCATAAGCAGAGCTAAGCAAACAGGTAGCTAATTCAGCTGCTTGAAACAGATAATCAGTATTTGTGTCAATAGGTCTGGCACCAGAGATTTTCCATGGTCCATGATCTTCCTCTTAATCTGGAGTCAGGTTGGCGGGACAACAGCAGCCTGAGCAGAAAGTCCCACACCTCTTTCTCCCCAGCTATTTGGATCAGCTCCTCTGGGGGAATCCCAAGACGTTTCCAGGCCAGAAATATAGCCCTACCAGCATGTCTTCCTCTGGATCTCCACCTAATGGGACCCATGCCTCCTTAACAACTCAAGGAGTTAACACCCGAGCCAACAGGTTCCTCTCGACATAGAGGAGCAGCGGCTCTACTCTGAGTCCCCCTGGATTTCTACAGGAGAACCCAGACACCCTGCAGAGGAAACTCTTCTCATCCACTTGTATCCGCAGTCTCGTTCTTTTGGTCACTACCGAAAGCTTATGACCACAGACAACGGTAGGAAAGTCAACCGTTGCAGTGGTCACATCACTGAAGATGCCGCCTATAAATCTCCCGTTCCATTTCCCCCTCATTCATGAATAAGACACCAGAATATTTTAAGTTTTTGTCAACCATCAACCTACCAGTTACGGGGCAGACTCCTACCACCATCGTCACTTATCCGGCTCATCCATGTGGCATGTTACAACATATATCTCCTAATTTGGGTTTGTTTTTTCTCAATGAATAATTGTACAAAAAGTCCAAAGAGCTAAAACTAACTGAATCTCCAGGCAAATGTGAGAACTAGAAAGCCTCAAACCTCTACTGTCTTTCTTCTAGATATAGCACCCCGGGACAGGGATGATAGTGCAGGAATGCAAGACGAGAAGAGTGGAGAATAACAGACATTAAAGCCTGAGAAGTACAAAGGAAAGAGAGGCGAGCATATTGAGAAAAACCCTCGAGTGAGAACATAAGATAAAGAAACGAAGAAAAGCTCAGCTGAGACGTGGAAATGAAGACAGAGAGGCGGAATGAGGTGAACAGGAGGAGTTAGGAAAGGCTTTCTCCAAAAATACTAACAAGACACAAGAGAGCAAAGATTTAGTGTTTCTTTAGGTTCAGCTGCTTCACATTAAATATACGTAAAGTGCTGGTTAAGTGAATGACAGGAAGGCACAGGCCAACAGACTCAGGTTAATGTTTGTGGGGCAGAGAATCAGCATGAGAAAGTAAATGATGAACATAAATGCTCCAGACGCAAATTCATTCATGCTTCTGTGTGCAGGCCAACCATAACTTCAGCTGGCCAACTTCCATCACCACTGCCTTGGCTGACTTACATCTGCTCTGAGTGTGCACTACTTTATTTTCCTCAAATCAAGACCATAACAACCATTTCCCTAAGAATTTAAATTTATAGACCATGCACATTCTGCGAGCCAGCAATAATAAAGTCAAAGAAGCATGTGATATTGTAAAAGTTGTGAAAAGAAAACCCCGCTCAGAGCGCTCTCGGTCTTGGCATTTGAAGCGCTGACTGAGAGGAGATGCAGAGAGAAGCTGTGGTCACCCAGAATGAATCAAGACGCTTCAGCTGACCTCCTGGTGACTTTTAGTGTGGTTTGACAGTGAAACAAGATCCGTGACAAAAACAAGCTCTTAAACTGTTTTAAAGGGAGGAAATCCAGGCTACTGTGGTCAGTTTGAATGTTCAACTAAAATGCACAGAGATCTAAGAATAAACCAAGTGGGAACAATATTTTTCCCCAGTCTTCAAGTGTTTCCAAAGATGCTTGTATGAATTATAAAACCTAGTTCCAAGGGTGGAATATGACTTACCTGTTTCATTGAAGCTTACTTTACCCTCAATGCATTTATCCTGAATTTTCCAGCTTTTTCCCCAAAGCAGATTAGTGAGAAATTAACAGTATTCTCTACTCTAGTGAAGATGTGTGGAAATATCTTGAATAAATTCATATCTTATGGCCACAACATAATCCCACAATGATTTTTTTTTTTTTAAATCCATATTTTAATTTAAGTACATTAAATTAAAATGAGAGGAGATGCGGAGAGAAGCTTTCGCTCCACCTCTCAGTGGGGTCAGAAACCCGTGTTAAAAATAGAATATAACTGGTGCCACAATTAATGGCACCTTAAACAGTGTAACTACAGTATAATTTAATTTAGCACATTTTCACTTATTCTCTGTCTAAACTCCTTATTAGTAGTCCTTAACTTTTTGTCTGTCTGGGGATTAAAATTGGAATGGAAAGAGGCTTATTTTAGAAGAGTATTTGTTATGCTTTAATTTCATAAAATTATGTGGGAAAAGTGAAGTATGTGGTGCATGCAGTACTGTATTTAAATCCAAACTCCTTTTTTTAATGTTTTTTTTTTTTTTTTTTCAACCTACCAGACTCTCCTGGTTCTTTGGAGCTGATCTGGATCGATAGTTCTTCTGGCTTTCTAAAGATCCAAAGAAAGTATTTGTTTTAGGGCTGCAGCGGCACCAGGAAGACATGTAACTGAGATACGAATGAGAAAAATACTCTCATCATGATATCGCTAACAATCTTCACCACTTTTTGTTAGCATGTCAGCAATCAAAAACAGACATTACATGCATGGCCATGAACTACAAATATATTACTAAATATTGCATCCAAGCAGTCCTTTTGAATTGCAATATTGCTAATAATGAGATAGATGGTTGTGACTCAAAATATGGCAGAAATCTTCTTTTTAAAATCTTTCCTGTTTTGATTCCACATATGTGTCATTCATTTGGATAGACTGGGATAAGTGAAAAAAAAAACACATCTTAGGGTTCATATTCAAATCTTTAGTTGGAGAATGTTTACTTGTTGTCTAAAGAAATAAAAAAATAAAAAAAAAAGTCTACTCTGGTTTTTAAATTGGCCAGATTAACTTGTACTTGTCACTGGGGTATAAATATGATGCGAAATTGAGATCAACTTCTCCTTTCTGCTCATCAAAGTGAGAAAGACAAGAGAAAATGCCACTGAAGGATGTCTTGATTTCACAAGTCAGCAAATAGATGCTCAAAACTCGTCTATTTCCAGTCACAGCAAAAAAATTAAAGAACTGTAGTTGTAATATTTAAGACTGTACACAGACCCAGCTTTGTGTTCAGACAGAATGGTGACTCAGAATAAAATGCAACCCAAAGATTCAGTTAGAGAATTTCCAACTATTAAATATGGTGAAGAATCTGGCATGCTGTGGGCCTGTTTCCTTTATAAATAGCTTCCTGTCAGATTTGCTGCAAATAATGACCAGAAAATCTGTTAAAGTATATTATAATAAATAAATTAGATTTTAAATGTCAGTGGGTTATTTCTGGTTGAAAAAGGTAACATAATAAAATAAAATAAAAAATAACCTTCTTTTATGGTCGTCTCAGCTCCTAGATCTAAATCCTATAGAAAAGCTCACAAGAGGACCAGATTCTGGATGATCTAGAAAGACTCCAAACTTGTAAAATGCTTTTGTAAAAAGGAAAATATTAAGCAGCTAAAAACAAATATTTCAAACCATGGGATTTCTATCCAGTGAATGAGAACAAATAAGAGATGAATTTATTTTAAAGATTTTCAAGCATCTTCTAAAAAGAGCAGCGCGTACCAGACAGGTTTAGGATACAAAATGGAAATAAGTGTTAAGAAAATACTTTAAACTGGCAGCGATTTAAACAAGCTGATGTTTAAAAAACAACAACAAGCAAAAGAAGAGCCAGTGGAGAAGTAGAAAAGAACAACCTCACCTTCAATAAACTTTTAGATTCTGAAGAGCTTCTGAAATACATTTCTTTGCAGCCTTATTTCAACTCCAAGTTCAAGCAGTTATCTCAAGAGGAAAACAAGTGAAAAAGCAAACCGACAGATACGCGCGTGTCCTGCAGCGCCTCAATATCCGAGAACGAACGCAGATGAAAAACATCCAGACAGACCAGAGTGGAGTCTCATTGCCTTGTGAGGAAGTCAGCAACACTCACACAGTTTGGTGAGAGGGAGACGGTGCGAGAGATTAGGAGAGACAGAAAGGGTGAGCCTTTGTAGCTGCAGACCTCCTCTCAGATCACACCACAGGCCAAATAAAAAGAGAAAGAACTTGATTCCATATTGGACCGTAATAACATTTGAGAGGCTGGGCATGTTAGAAATGGGGGGTTACGAAAGCAAAATCGGTCAACTGATGAGAGGAGTGCGTGACTGTAAACCATGGCTCGCGGTATTCAGACAAAAATTAGGCCAGTGGTTTAGTAACGACTGGCCACACACACCATTAACACTGACCCCTCCTGCTGACCTACCTTTGGTGCAATGACAAAAAAATGTTTTAATCAAACTCTAAATTACTTTTCCTTGAGGTAACACATGCTTTTTAAGTCCTTTTCTCTCACAGTTACTGTGACGTCATTCAGTTCAGATATATAGTGGGACGTGTGTCAGCAGAACTGCTTTTGTTTTTCAGAGAGACGCCGGATGACTGCGTCCACTTTTTGTCCCTGGAAACGCTTTACCCCATGGTAATGTTTTTGTTTTACTTGTATTTCTCCAGCAGAGGGCAGCATAGTAACAGGAACAGCTATGACTGTGCTGGAATGCAAGATCGTAATCAAATGGAGATTTTAGTCAGCCGACCTGCAGGCTTAAATTATTTAACATTTTATTAAGCAAATTTTTTCAGTGTAAAATAAACTTATAAGCCTCTTTACTCTGATTTAGGGAAATGACCTTATCTGCAACAAGCCTGTTTTTATTAAGCAAGTCAGAAAAGTGTCTAGCTGTTTATTTAACATTGAATCAATCAGCCAGAGAAGAGAATCTACAAATTTCCCCACATTAGTTCAGATTGGTCATCAATCTGAGCTTATTGGCCCCTTACTGGCCCCTATAATAAAAATTAAAACCAAGAACTCCCAACATTGTGGGTCTATAAATCCTTAAACCATCAGCTTTCACTTTGATAGACTTATAATGAGTTTATTAACAATTATATACAGAATATATATCCTCTATTTATGCTTTGATGCATAAATAAAGGATAAAAGTGTAACTCCTCAATTTTCATTTGTTTTCAAAACTTAAATGACTTAAAGAATATTGTTTTCTCTCGTTCTCCTTTAAGTAAACCTAATTGGTAAAAATTGGAAGTAGCATCTCATATTCCAAAGAAATCCAGAAATTGGTTCAGGCCAGAAAAAGACCTGGCTGCTGCATCTCTTCAACTCCTTTTTCCTTCTACATCAAACTATTATTTTCTTCTGCATTTGAACATGTGAAATATGTATTGTGTTTAGTCTTCTATTCTGGTGCTCCGACATATTATTTTGGGGTGCTGCTAATTTAGCTTTTTGGTAGTTTTATGCCTTCTTAATGCAAAAAGAAGCTCTGTTACAGGAGATTTACTACCATTGTTCATCAACTTATTTAGTATCTACATTGACAACAAGTGGTTTAAAGTAATTTATTAAAATTTATAGATGGTCCATTGAAAGAAAAGGTGGTTATATGTCTCATGTAAAAGATATCCATTAGCAGAAGGAGATACTTTACTCTAATTTTACTTTTAGCGTCATAATCTCAGATTTTGCAACATGAACCATGCAGAACATGGATCAGGACAACGATCAATAGGAATTAACTGCATTCTGAAGCCAGCAGATCATTTGTCACCACCATTCTTTAAAGACACATTCCAAGAGAAATAAATCGATGTGCACAAGACAACAAAATGGGTGCAAATTGGTTTGGAAAATGAAAGTAGGAAGGGAGGAAAAGGAGAAGTGTGGGTAGGAAAAGGTCAAAAGTTAAACTGAGCCAAAACCCTTTTCAGTCAATGTGCATGAATCCCTTTTTCTTGCACTTGCTTCATCTTTTAGATGCAGTCAACTGGGAAAACGAACATCTTTCCTCACACTTTGAGCTGAATCACCATCCTGACTGGGTGTTGTAATGCTTCCTATTGTTTTACCCAGCAGCTCCCTTTGCTGTGGCGGAGCTTCCTGCCAGTGAGTCAACAGCAACAATCTGTAAATGTCAAAAAGCACTTTCTTTTATGTATCTCTTTAAAACAAATGTTTGAAGTTGCAGATGTCAGCTATAGAAATGCAAATTACAAAGCAGACATTACAAAATGCCGACAAGAGAAACAATTCCTGTCGACAATGGCATCCGTATGGTTTCTAAGCCTAATGAAGTCAATATTATTTACCAGTATGTTGCATATTCAGACTGATTCAGTTAGAGAGGAGTTCAAGCTTGAGTAGGCAACTCAAAACATAAAGCACAAGGTAAGGAATTTCCATTAATGGCATATTTTCAGGATTACAAGACAGACAAGAAAAAAACTAAATGCTGAAGGACGCAGCATGCTAGTTGTTGTGTCGCTACAAGCTAACGCTGTAAGCCAATGCTAACTACGGTAACTTCTATGAGAACAGTTTCTGACCCTAAAGCAACCTGCATACGCTGAAGAAAAACGAATACGTAACACAGTAAGACACTGTTTATGGAAAGTAATAATTGGTGTTGCCATATTTGGATCGATTTTAAAGTTGTTGAGCAGTGGAAAAATCAGATTTGGGTCACAATTGCTTGCTGTGTGAACATAGCCATATGTGTATTTTCATTAAATGACAGATGAATGATCCCCAGTTGATGGTTTTGCCGAAATTAATTAAGGTAAAATTTTGCCGTATTGTAATTAATTACATTTTTAGCTCTTATCTAAAAAGGACCCTGTTATTTTAAGTTTCTGTGGCATTACAAAAAATATAGAATATTTTTCTTGGAAATTTTGGTATTGTGAAAGCCCTACTACATTAATTTTTTTCCAAGACCTCAAAGTTATTTTGAGTTGAGCAGAGGTCATAATCAAACTGAAACTGCTACATATGTATATGTCTGAATTTTGCCCTCAGATGATAATCACCTGGTTAGATCCATGATGAATCTGACCAGCAGGAAGGATTTGGATGTGTGTTGTGAGCTCCTGGTGAGGCTTCGCTGAAGCAGGTGACGAAGCAGCTGGTGGCTCAGTGGAGTATCACAGAAGCCACATGGCCTCAACATATTTGCCAGCAGTGAAGGTTAGTGGTGACATAGCAAAATAAGATTAGAATTAAGGTGGAGAAAAATGAGAAAATTTTACTTAAAAATCATCATTTATTGAGAAGTGTAGATTAAATGTGGTATCACTGAAAGCTAAAACTGTCTTTTTTTTCCAGCAAGCAAGCAGAGAAGGAAAAGCTATCCATGAAGGTGGTACATTTCTCTAAAATTAGACTCCAGAATGAAACCTCTGACCACAGATTTCAGGACAAACCATCAGCTAAGCTCACTGCTTTTTCCCCAAAAATGAAGAGTGTAATTCAGATTGAATTTTAAATAATAAGGGCTGTGAGTAGAAAGGAGTTAATTCTTCCCATGGGAGTTCCCACCAGTTCCCAGGCCAACCATTAACTCTTACTACTGGTTTACTGGGTGTGGTTCTCTCTCTAACCAAACCTCCAGTTCTCTCCCTAACTTGGATGTGTCCGTGTCGCTGCCTGTGGCTCTGGGATTTTTGGCCAAAACATGACAAGAATCTTTGTGTGTTTGTTGGCAGACACATATATGTGCATATATATACTTGTCAGCTCAATACAGGCGAACAATAGGCCGTTCTATGTTTGTCCTTGCTGGCAAGATGGACAAAAGGGCAAACCCAACAAGCTGTAATAGAGGAAGGGTGAGAAAAGGGCAGCAGAGCGCAAGCCAGCAGAGCTATTTTCAAATTCAAGGTGCTTTTTGCACATTTTTAAGACTGATTTAAACTGAGTCACAGATGATGTTGCTGCACAACACAGAAGGCATGTCAAAATGCATCACGCCTCCTCGGACTCTGTTGCTTCTCCAGTTTTATTTTAGCATAAACAAGGTGCTGCAGTGACTGCTAATAAAGCTGAGCTATTTTGATTTTCTTTCACAGCTGTCATGGTGTTCCCTCATCTCAACTCTGATCCCGCGGAGCTGCAGCAGGAAGGAGAAAACTCTTGTTTTCATAGCAAAAGCGACTAAACCAACATGGTGTGAACAAGTTCCTGCTTTAGAGCAGTCTGGATGTTGATTGATGGACGGATGGATGGATCATTTAAACAATGGGACAGGAAAGAAACAATTTTCTGTTTCAATATTTACTCAAACTGAATAAGAAAAAGTCCTGATCCTTTTCTAGGAACTGGAGGATCAAGACAGTGCTGTAACAAACAATTATTTAATTATTCTGACAATTAAGCAATTAATTGGATTTTTTAAAAAAGGTCATATTTTAATGATTCTTCACTTAACCTCTTGAGCTTGTTTTAAACTATACTAGATATACATTAAAGATATAAATAAACAAATAATTAAATCTTTTTCTTTTTAAAAAGGAAAACATTTTATTCCCTTACATGCAATAAAATACCATTCCCTTAGTGAATTTGAACAGGGTGAAGCTAAAACATTCCCACTTGAGGAGTTTTGGGTAAAATATTTTTGCAGAAAGTTTTTTTTTTTTCTTCTTAAACATGATATGTGTAAATATTTTTGCACAGTTCTGGCTTAAGTACTGCTTTGAATATGTTGTGTTTTTTCAGCTGTCTGCATTCTCCTAAAATTTCTAGATTAGTTGACAATTATTTAAATAATCGATTCATTGCAATAAACCGTTTCATCCCTAGATCTGGGGTCTGGGTTTAATGAACCTGATGTCACCCTTCATTGGCATGAAGATGTTTAGATATAAGTTTGAGGTGTTGACACCATTTATGTGACAGTGATTTAAAACAACTGACAGCAAGCAGTCAATCTTTCAGCAGAGATCCAAGGACGTTTTAGGAGCACACAGACGAGATGATGAATAGCATGTCGGAGACGAGCCGTGCCCGCTCTCCGCCCTTGAAAACACACAAAAAAAACCCTGCTTCATAAGTTGCTCATTATCCACAACAGGGGTACCCAGCCAGAGTCCCATCATGCTGAAAAAGCACATTTGCTCTCACTTGAATTGTCCTCTCCCTCTTTGTTGTATTTGTTATATGTTGCAACAAACACGTCAGCAATTTCTGCTGTGACGAACGAGCCTCTTCTCAGCCAATTTATCTTTCTGGCCTGCTGGGTGGCCATGTTGCCGGTGCAACTTTCCATTTCCTGTGTTTCACAGAAGTGGGAGGGGGCATTAAAACCACAGGAAAAACACAGATAAGGTGGTGTGTAAGGTTACAACTGATGAAGTGTACCTAAAATTACAACGTTTTAACAGTCAGCTTAATTTCAGTTTCACACAGACCCGGTGGCAATAAAACACCCCCACAAGAGAGATCTTTGCTGCATTGCAATGCGGCGTGACATTGAGGATAATTACTGCACTGAAACACACCTGACTGCAGCTAAACACCCACAATCACAGAGAGGAAAGTCAAAGTGCCCGCTTCCTGTTTGAAAACAAAACGCAGTTCCAACATTTTACGAGTTCCTTGGTTATCAGCCCATGTACTGCTGTAGTATTCTCAGTTTTTCTGATCTTACACCCTTGTGGATTGAAGTTGCATTGATTTATTTCTCTTGGACCACTTCAGGACAAGAGAACAGTGTATAGAAGAGGAGAAAAAATAACATGGGGGGAGTTTGGAGGTATATCTCTGCTTTTTTGCCATCACTGCACATTTCTTTTTATCAAGTTTTTGTTCTAACTGCATCATTACTTAAAGCAACCATCTGGTTTTAGTAGTGAATGTTTGCAGCTTGTAAATATTATGTTTTTTCCAGGGATATAATGCAATTTTATAGCTCAATCAACTATGTTACCTAAAATTGTTAGAAAAATCCTGTATCTACCAAGCATAACTTAAGAGAAATATGACTTTGCAATCGGACTGCATAAAATTGGTCTTCATCTCTTTAAGAAGCTTCTGTTCTTTACGAAACTCTGCCATCAGCACATCATCACAACAATGTTCCTCCATTATGTCATTTAAAACTGCTCTTAGGAACATTGGAGTTAGGAGCATGGAACTGCAGACATTTCCATGAGGTGTTTGCTAAATGCTGATGCCACTAGTCAGAAGGAGCAGAGTTGTTGAGAGGTGCTCTGTGAGGCAGAAGCTTGTCTGGTGACTGAAGCTCTGAGGAAGACCTTTATGGAAATAAGCAGTACTTTGTGAGAGCAAGCCTTTAAAGAATGAAAGCAACACTCCAGGGATGATTTCAATGAGGGAATAACATTCTAAAATTATATAGAGCTCAAAAAAGTTATCTTGCATAACATTTTCCCCTTTTAAAGACAAAACCAACCAACTATGAAATGGTTTATAACAAAATAACAACCCCCAGTCAAGAAAAGGCATTACTTTTTGTCCAGGAAATAAATTAATTCTTGTAATTTAACAGCTGTAACAAAGGTTAAAAATTATCTTAAGGGTTTTCAGAGCAATGGAGCATTAACTACTGGTCAGTAGTCATGTTTAGCTGCAAATTCTGTTCAGTTTTGTTTGACAGCACTAACTGGATTTACTAATCTTCTAAACAATGGGAAGCGAAGGCTTAAAAAACATATAATTAGATGTACACAACTTGAGAAATTCTTTTGGACACAATTCCAAACAAATGAACATTCAACAGCCTCCATCCAACAACTGGTACAAAGTATCTACATGTTTTACTACTTTGCAAAGTCTTAGAGGAGATTCAAACAAATGAAAAGAAATTGGTAATGATGTTCAGGAACAACTCAAGTATCACCAAAGCTGCCATGAACTGGAGACTAACTGAAAAAATGTCTCACTGTCTCAGTGAAAGAAGCAGCTGCTCCAAAAGGGCTACTTTTCAAGCTTCACTGAAATTTGCAGCTGCCCACATGGTCAAATCTAAAGCCTTCAGAGAAAAGGCTTTTACTAGTCAGACAAAACAAAGATGGAGCCATTTGTCCACAATGGCAGGAAGAACGTTTCAGGAAGTTGGGCTAAATTAGACATTGTTGGTTGAAAGAATGACCGACGACGACCTTAAAATACATGTCTAAACTTTGGTGTTTCAACATCTCAATGATACCAACACACATACAATCTGGTTCTGGAGTAGCTAAAACATGTAAGCATGAAAGCCTGGAATGGTTTTCCCAAAGTCTGATCCTTACCCTTATAGAAAATTTGGAAACTGCAGTGGACACAAGGCTATTTGCATTTTCACAAATTCACACATTTTTCTGTGAAACATAACTCCACGTTTTTTGTGCAAAATTATTTTATTTATAATTTCTTCCCAAATTGTTAGGCTTCACAACACAAGTAGTAGCAAAATCTGAGAAGTTCTGCATCCTCAGTTACTCATTTGCACTAAAGATGTGACTTCAATCAATTTTATTAGTCATAAAAGTAAGCCTTTCTCCTCTGTTGTTAGCATTTATTTGGCAATAGACTTTTAACTCCCACATATACCTGGAGGTAAACTGAAAAAAATGCTGCTCATCAACAAAAGTAAAGTCTAATCATCCATCCTTAGATTTAATCTTTAGGAGATGCATCATGAACAGAAACTAAAGGTGTCTTGCAAATGTTTGGCAAATACTAAAAGATGAGTCGTCTGAGCAGTTTGATGCACTTCCAATTCTTTTTTAAACACATAGGTTAAAATATTTGCAGTCTGCTACAATAAACAACCAATTAATCACAAATGCTGGTGTGCAGCTGTAAAACTTTGAAAAGAGTCACGCAGTAACAGAAGTGCTACATCAGGAACGTTTGAGGGTTCATATCCAGTAAACACCCAGGTGTCCCGCCCAGGTGGATCTTTGCATGCGGAGCACCTTCGCAGGTGCACGTTTTAAAGCGAGTTTGAGAAACAGTTTGTTCCTTTTCTCTCTCGACTATCTGGGTCAACCATCTGGGAAGCTGCCAAAGCCTTGGCAAAGTGGGCAGGTGGCCATCACAGCTGGCTAATGACCAAGAAAAAAACTTTCCATAGAGACACAAAGATAGAAAAATCCAGAACCACCAGGTAAGATCTGTACTGCAAACTCCTGGAGCAGAAATTCAGCTCAGCTACTTGAGTCTGGATGAGACTCTTTGGGATGAAACTTTAGAACTACGCTACATGGGATCAAATACATTTAAATGAAGGCATACTTGTGATTTTTGAGTTGGAGTTTACTGCTTCACTGCTCAATCTCACATGTCAGGAAGGAGGGTTTAGAGCTCATAAAGACTCAGTCCTGCCTCACAGATGCTCTCAGAACCTGTTTCTTCCCCGCTCCTCCACCTGAACAATGGCAGAGCAAGTTTTCCCAGACCCCTTCTATTCACCGGTCCTGGATCGGATTACCACAGAGGAGCTGAAAAACTAGGCCACCTCATGTTGTGTTCACATGTGTGCGTCTTATGATAGTAGAAAATGTGGGAATCCGGTAAAGTAGGTTACATCTTACACCTGGTAACTAGAAAAACTCTTTTGTGAAAAATTATCCTTTGCCCAGGAAACCTGTTCCTACATGAATGCAAACAATTCATTTGCCGTTTATTGTTAAATTTCATAAAAATGCTGTCTCCTAAACTGCAAAGTGGAAAATAAAATCAGTCAAAGCAGCGCAATAAAGCTGAAGGGGGAAAAACATCCGCCAGCAGGTAGTCTTTAACAATTTATTAGGCTAGGGTTGGGATTTGGAAGCTGAAGTGCTGTGGAATGATGGTAAATCTGATTTGTAGCTGGTTTTCCTGGATCCATGTCGCATGCGACCTGCAAAATCCTCTCCATGGAAGTATAAGACACTGACTTTATACCATCTAGTAGACAATGTCATTCTCTGGATATAAAAGAAAACTTGGATTTTACTGTGACAGGTCTATTTAGCCCCCCCTTTGCTGATCCAGGACTTCCACTCAGCAATGCTCATTCAGGCAGTGGAGAGCTCTGATTTGGTTATCTGAAGCAGAACAAGAAAACCAAATCAAACATTGAAGACGCCAAGCTGAACGCCAGTGTGACTCTCTTTGTAGGTAAGGAACCAGCACACAGAAAAAAATAGTCTTTGGACAGCATCAGTACCGCTGTAAATATAGAAAGATCTCCTGGTACCATGCTGCCAGGTCAGAACCTATAAAGTGGAAATGAGGCACAGACAGACATGCCTTTGGCGTTGAGATACTTTCCCTTTTAGGCTTCCCAGCTTCCACTTTTTGGTTTTCCTTTTCTGAGATCTCCCTTTGGCCAAAAAATACATGGGTTAAGAGAACTCTTTTGGATCTGTGTGTAGCAAGACACGGAAATGAATCTGGCCCATTTCAGACCATTACAGATTTCTTCTGCATTTGTTTTTCTGTCAGACTTCAATGTTTCACATTTATTACTACTGCACTGATCTTAATGTAATTAAAAAACATGAAATTAGTGCAATAGAGTATTAATCTCAGATTGTGTGATAGCAGTTACGGTGGAAAACCTAAGAAAAGTCACTTCAAAGCATCTTGCTTTTCTATTGTCACCAAAATAAAAAGTAATTATTTTTAGGTATAAAACTATAACTGATGATTTCGTCGCAGTGTCTGCACTTGAGTAACAAACATACACTACACCGTTTCTCATTAAATAAAGCTTGAAGTACAGATGGGATTACAACTCATATTCTACAGGTACAGCTTTTAGTTATGCCACTATGGTTACACTGTGAAACTGAATTAAATCGATCTAAAATCAAAACAAGGTTGCAACATTCACAGATTTTTAATTCTAAAAACTTAAAAATGTAACTTAGAAGACATTTAACCACAAACAGCAGCAGGTTTGTGACTAACATAATACTTTAACAATTCTGGTCTACATATCTAAAAATGGTCTGATGAGACCATTACTACCTCAGCCTCTCTTGGAGTGTGAAAACATAAGTCTGCTTTCATTTAATTATTGTTTCCACAAAGGTTAGCTGATTTTATTAATGTAACTGTGGCATGTTGTAATATATTTCTAGTTTCAAACAAATACCAACTACCCCCAAAGGGTTATTTATAGTTAACAGAAAACACAAACGGAAGAGGAGTTTAAACTGGGAGACTCCTAAAACAAAATGCTGGAAATATTAAATCAATTAGAAATATTTAGTACTCTGTCATCTACAAACTATGCCATTGGTTAACGGTTATTCCATTACGTACAGCCTCCCTACCAAAGCTCTTTTCTATGAGATAATGTGTTTGGTCTTCTCCAGAAGGTAGGATTCATACCAAGTCCTAACATTTGGTTGAGAATCTCTTTAAAGTATGCATCTCTGTTAAAGTGTTCAGAAACTTTAAGCACTGAGTCAGTCTGAACAGTGTAGGATGGTGGAACATCTTCCTGGGTTTGCCATCTGTTCAAGGCTGCCCAAGGCTCGCCGGCTAGTGACGTGTGAGCGAAGCTGGTCTGACTTGTGGGCAGTCTGCCTTCTGTCCATCTACATGTTTAGTGAAATATATGTTATACTTCACAGAAGTACAGTACATAATATATTAGTCATTGACAATCAAAAAGATAAAAAAATCATGTTTAAAATTCATAAAAATATGCAGGCTATTAAAAAAAATAGCACAATCTCTACATGCTGTAATCCAAATTATTCATTAGTTCAGTTAGATTTAGAGTTAAATCTTTTACAACATTCTTTCATTGCATGTACGAAAGCTATTCTTTGCCAAAGTCAACATCCAGTCCATTATTTGTTCTCTATTTGTGTGGTTGTTAAAGATTTAAAGCCATTAGGCTGCAGAACTGCATTTGACATTTCCATGCACAGGCCACAGTTACATAAGGGTTACTATTTTAGACTGGCAGATTTCAGCCAGTGCTGCTCTGGTAATGGGCAGGTTTTTTTAGAGTACATCACGAATACAACTGATGAACAGGGTTAAAGTTTTTCTCTCTGTTAAAACAGAGCTAAAAGGGTGCATATATGCTCTAATAAAAGCACAATTCAGTTTATTTTTTCTACATTTACTATAACGCTCAAAAAAACAACTATGTTTGTTCACAAATCTGCAAGGCATTGCACTGGGGGTAGATCGGTGGAGTTATCTAAAGGACAAATGATTTATTAGCAACTTGCTGACTCAGGAGGGTTTCAATGTCATTTAGCCTTTTGGTCATCCAAGGTGAACCAGAAGCTGGGGCAGAGAGAGCGAGGGGGCAGATGACAGAGAGAGACCATGTGTGCCCAAGAGAGCTCTGGTGAGTCAAAGTGGAGGGAGATAAACCAAATCAAAACAACTCATACACATCTATGCTGCTAAGACCTCTTTCTTTATTATTTGTTTTAAAGGTTAACAAAACAAAACCCAGACAGGCCACTGGGAAATTTCATAATCAGACTGATCGCATTTACAAAAATGCAGGTTTAATGATTAAAAGCATTAATACTGTACACTCGACCCTCGTCTATTCATGGTTCAGTATTCTTGGAGATTTCTGTGGAATGTAACTTCAAATTATTGATAAGAGAATCTGCCTATTCGCAATGTTTTTCCATAAAGTATACCTAAAATATTCAAAAGACAATGGAGCTTGTCCGCTCTAGGAACGCTTGCACCTCAGAAAATAATTTTTCCAAAATAGATGGATTAATACCTTTTTCTCTAATTATTTATGGTCATTAGAAAGATTCCTCACAAATAAAGCTGGGCCAGGTTTCATTTGCATGTTTGACAGACCGTAGCTTCACTTCAAATGAGTGTTGCCATTTTATTCCTTCTTACTTGTCTTTTACCCACTTTCCATGTGTTGCATATTTCTTTATTTCTCTAGTAATGTAAGTACTTATTAATACATAATCACAAATATCAAATATTTTGATAACATTATTTTCTTATGTTTTATTATCGTTGATTGTGTTTCAGATTTTCAATTAAATCTGTTGACTCTTACAGTATCCAAAAACATATAATCAAACCAAAGAAGCCATCAGTGATCTGCTGATGGTAGATGTCATTTATTGGCATCCTATAACTGTAAAATAAGCAGATTAAAACAAACCCAACCTTGAACTATTCGTTCTCAAAGTGGGCTTTAAATGTCCACAGGGTTGGTACGAATTGGTTCCTTAGGCAAAAATGATCATTTTTTTGATGCCTAAAGGAATCAAAACTGATTAAAAAGCTGGTACTGTAAAAGCAGTACCAGCTTTTTATTTATTTAGCTACAATGAGCATTGCAATTATCTTAAAATCTACATATTATTTTACATAGTAGAATTTGCTGTGGAATCTGGTTTCTGTAAACAAAAATCACTTAGAGAATTGTGTACCCTTGCTAAGTGTTCGGTGTAGTACTACAACACCTCAAAGAAAATGCAACTATTCAAAAATAAAGGGCTATTATTTAATTCCTACTACTATATTTTTAGTCTCACTGAATCTATAAACATATGATAATTAAATTATCTTTCTCAACATTTTACAGTGCAAATACACAAGCTGGGAGTGTAGTTTCACATTCATTAAAACTAAAATATATAAGAAGTCTGACGTTCATGTTTTTATTTTAAGTTCCTAAAAAACAGTGCCAATAAGATCTGTTTTCTTTTCAGATCTTTTTTTGCTTTGGCAAAATGTGTGAAGTAAGTTTGCACTACTTTTCAGCCAATAATCTAAATTTATTTAGTGTGGGAGGTTGCAGAGAAGCACTGTGGGTGGGAGCTAATGTGTGCATATGGGAACATGCAAAGGACTGAAAATATTTTTGTGAGAAAGGAGCCAGCGACAATTGGTTTGTGAGCTTAAAAAACTGCTTTGCCATGTTTGGGGTTGTTTTTCACTGATGGTTTGGGTTTTACAGATGTATTTTTGGCACCATTCTGAAATCTCCTTCATAAATCTATAGCTGGATGTGTCTCATACCTACGGGAATTGTATGTGAAAAACACAGTTTTCAAGAAGATGTTTGATCTGCTTAACGGTGTCTCTGGAAGTTAATTTTTTTACACTCAAGCCTCTTATATTGGAAATAAAGGACATCTTTTACAGATGACTTAATACCTCTTATTTAAACCTACAATAAACCAATCAGACAAAAAATTATAACTACTGAAAGATAAAGTAGCATGCTGCTTTCCCATAATTAGGATAACCTTCATTTTTACTTCAAAAATGAAGTTTTTGAAGTTAAAAACACTTCAAGTGGTTGTAATGTGGACTTCTGCCCACCCACCTCACCAGTGCTACAGGTTTCCAATCAAAACCCATCACACACAAACTGAACTCCCTCAAAGTAACAACACAATCTCAGTAAGACAAAATGTTTCTCTACCCGGCAGTTACAGTGATAGTTCTGGACTGCTGAGCTAGTTAGTAATTGATTTTATCAACCCAAAAATATAATAATAGAGAGAAAAGACATTTGTTTCTGCAGAGCAAGTGACCAACATCCTCACATCACATCTTCTCCAGTAAATGCTTCATCTTCTCTGATGTTTTCTCAGTTTCTCTGAAAACCAAAACTGTAGGACATGGTGAACAGAGATTTTTACACATCATGAAACAACTGCTCACTTTTTGCATGTCCTCCTACTACCTCCTGCAAAAAAAACAAAAAAAACAACAACAGTGGAGCCAGGCTTTTGGGTTTTGGCAGATGTTATCGCCACCTACAGGTGTGGGTCTTATTATGCAGCACTGCTGTTAGAAAGTGAGCACAGATATTTAGAAACAACTGCTTACCCCTTAACATCAGACATTTATAAATGCTCTTTACATTACTCCTCAGATCGATGTTTATGAACATCACTACACATTGAAGCTACACATGCTTTCAAGAATAATTTATAAACACCAGAAGAAAATATTAACATCTGATAAAGTTGCAAGCAAAATTGCAAATAGTGGTTAGAAATTCACCAAAAAAACAGATCCCAACACAACACCACTAAACTGACAGCTTTTAAACATAACATTCATAACTGTTTTACTACTAATCCATCTTTCTAATTGCACCAATAGACCACAACGCCTGATAAAATTAATTATTTGCTCCATTCCATCAAAGAGTACATGCTAAAACATCACTAAGAGAAAAAACTGAAGTCTGAGACATTCAGCTAGCCAGGAGAAGTCCAGGCCAATCAATATGGTGCATTGTGAGTCTGTCTTGGAGATGCAATCACAATCCAGACAGACCCACTAAGGTAAACTGATATGGTCGAAGGAATCTGACCATTCAGCACAACTCCTATGGCTGTAAAATCAACATCATAAAGTCACAATCTCAAAAGCACAAATATTGCTTCTCTCCATTATTATTCCAACAGTTACCTGCAGTGGTGCGCCAGTTTTGCTAACAGGGTACGACCATTTCCGGACATTACAACCTTACTCCACAACCCAAAACACTCAGTAACTCAGCGGCCAAACAAAAGACCAGTGGGAAAATCATTATCCCAAATATAGGAAACTAGTGGGTATTGTAATTTTAAGATGTGTGGTCATATTGTTTTGCCTAGTTGTTTTGTTTTCAATTTAATTTGTATTCAAGCCACATTAATTTGAATGACGGAACAATCAATTACTGAAACGTCTTCCATCATCTCTGTTTAAGTGCATCATCATGACTTACGGCAGCCTAATCAGTTCCAACAGCCCCTCTTTGCACTATTGGACATACAGTATCAGACTGGCTGTGTGTGTGTTGGTGTGTTTTGCTGACTTATTTGTGGCGAAGAGTAGCAGCAGATGTGAGAGGTAATTTGGAGCCCCAAGAGAGACTCAGCAGTGCTTTACAAAGCATTATGGGTAAATATCCCGTCATTAAACCTAACTGGACTTCAATGACATTTTTCCTGTTTCCCACAAACACAATGACATGTGTGATATAACAGGGTACGAATGTGAATGTGTGTTTATGGTCTAAGTAACTGATTCTGCATGAAAAGTGAGCACTATAGATTGAATGTAAATAGCTGAAAGTGTTGTGGTAAAATGCTCAAAGTCACATTTACATAACTACGTTCTAAACCAGGGAACAGATCACACTAAGGGTTCTTATGTCAGATTTCCATACTATGCCAGTCTAAAATGTATAATTTTTAAATCGTTGTTCACTTGTAAATATAAATTACTAAATAGAAGTTGGAAGGAAGGAAGGACCAAAGGATGGAAAGATGAACTGTATGTATGGATGGATGGCCGGATGGATGCAGACAAATGTTGGATCGACGGAGAAATATTTTTTCCCTGGAAGTTTTCCTTTCCCTATTTATACAGACCTGGAAAACACTTAAATCAACTCCCAGTTATCCAATGAAACCATTAAAGGTAGTAAATTAATACACTTCAAAGCCTTAAACACTATAAAAATTAGATCTACAACATCAAGGCCTTCAGATCAAAAGCATTTTCATGATACGCCATTAGTTCAATACACACACTGTGCTTATAATCTGGAGGACATGCAGTTGTTGAATTGAGATGACGTAATGAGACAAAACAAGAACAAAAGGTGGACAGTGGCAAAAACTCAAGAGACAGACAGACAGAATGCTGGCAGCGGCTTTTCTGACGTGAACAGAGAACGGGGTCGTGAGCAGCCAGAGCCATTTTTCTCTACCATTATTTTAGCTCCTGTTAGTGCTCACCGGGGGCTTTTGAGAGCACCCAGGCAGAGTTCAGATTTAGCAGAACCAGTAAGGGCTCACTTGACACCCACTAACTATTCTCAAATGTCTTTCCACCTATTCTTCTATCACCCAGAGAGACACTAAAAGTCTGCCGTTCAATTCGGCGAGCAGATAAAATCTGATCAGCACTGCCCCAGAGGAGAAATTTCTAAAAAGTAGGATGAAGCAGGATGAAGTTATTAAATGCTAGATCCCAACACCAGGACAAGTCCCACCCACGGAAAAAGAGTTTGCAAAGTTAGGAACAACTCAGCAGCTTAAGGAAGATGTTGGAACAAACCATCAGCTCATAATGCCACATGACTGTTTTAAAGTGCACTTAAACACAACTGCAAATTTCTGTCAAAATCCACATGCAACATTCAACAGGACGCCATTTGTCGTTTCAACAGATCTATTATTTATACAGCAGCTGAGTAGTTACAAATGGACTGGCATACAAACGCATCACAACACAGAAGGCAGTACGTGGTTTACAAGAGTGGAAAAAAGAGAAAAACATGCTGGAAAAAAACAGCCAACAGACATTGTAAAAGAAAGAGTGATAAATGTAGCATGATTGAAATAAAATCTAACAGCTGTATGAATGTCATGTGGCAAGCAAATAAGTCATCTGCTTGTTCTTATTTTGTTTTTAATTAGAAATCTGTCAAAACAATAAAATAAAATAAAAAAGTAGGTGAATCTGTTACGATTTAGTGGCATGAAGCTCACTTAAAGGCCTGCAGTAAAGTCCTGCCAAACTCTTTCAACCAAGAATTCCTCTCCTTCACACAGAATACCTCTGGGACATCTGGAAACAAATTAACTTGCTTTGCCTTTTTTGGCTGGAACAAGCCAAGTAGCCCACAACAGCCCACCCCCTGCCAACATAAAAATTGATGATGGCTCCCCGTTACTATATTGATGTTCTTCAAACATGACGGAATATAAAAAAACAACAACAAAAAAACACTACTGTTCTGTTAAGGTAGAATAACTTAGAATATTTTAATATTTAGTAGTGTTTAGTAGTGTTCTGTGCTAAAATCTCATCAGCAATCATTGATGCAAAATTGCTTCGAGCAAGAGTCTACTACTCCATTCCATCTGTGCCACTGACTGTCCTGCAACCACTGGATGTGTCCCTCCTCCAATCAAATTAATAATTAATGACCAGGCTCTCACAAAGCTTGCTGGCATGCCAAGGAGGTAATTCAGCCTTTTGAATCAGGTGTGTTAGAACAAAGATGCATCCAAAATCCCCAGGAGAGTAGTATCGAGGACTGGAGCTGCAGACCGCTGTTCGACTGAATTAAACTCAATGTCATGTTCAAGAACTTAGCCTTATCTTGGTGGAAGTATCAATCAGAAGATTGGTGCACTGTGGTTGTAAAGGGATGGAGATGGTTTCCGAAAATAAGAAAATATCCCCCAAATAATTACTGACTTCTCTACTACCTCGGTTACGTACTTGTTTGCTTCTACGTCTTTGTCTTCAAGCAAATCTAAAGATCCAAAAACGACACTGGTCCTGTCATCCAGAGAGATACTCAGGTGCATTTTCAGTCATTGGGTGTACCAAAAATGGTCAAGTAGTGCTCTCTTTGCCTCCCCATTCTGTGTCTAGATGTAAGGTGTAGAGGCAGCTGAAGAAACTGAACTAGAACGAGACTAAGTCCAAATGGTGTCAGCCCCAGGGTCTTGAAGTTCTGTGTGGAGCACCACCTCTTCAGCCTTCAGCCAGTACCAAATAAAAGCTTACCCATCAGCCCTCAGTAAGTCGAGACCTGTTGCACTGACATCCCGCATCATGACAGCCAACAGAATTCAGCCTGATTTGCTCTGTCAGAAACTCTAGAAGACAAAGGTGGAGGCCTCAACAATCATCCGGATCAATGACTACCTGACAAACAGACCACAGTTTGTGAGACTGAAGGAATATTTGTCTAACCAGGCGGTCAGATGTTGAAGAGCACCACAGGTTGGACGCTCTACATTCCTTTTTACTCTGCACAACTTCGCCCTGTCATCCAGAGAAGTACTCAGATGAATTTTCAGTCATTGGTGGTACAAGAGGTTAAAGAGTTGAGTACAGAAAGATGTTGGACCGCTTTGTGTCATGGTGTGGGAATAATCATCTTATCTTGAATGTGAACAAAAGAGATGATTGTAGATTTGAAAAGACATGGGCTTAGGTCACTAGTGAAGAACAAATTCCACAGTGTTCACTTGCACAGCAGGATAAAAGAGACTTGTAAGAGAAACTTGTATAGTATAATTTACAATAACATTTACATAATTTCTGATCTCAACATTTGAATTTTTCAGCTGAAATCAAGACTTGTTGGACAAGGCATCACTTACCCAAGCTATTATTGTCCTTTTTTGGTGAGCCTGTATGAACTGTAGCTTTTCTTTGGGATTTTAGGATCGTATCACCATTAGGGGTCGTCTTCTGTTGTTGCTGCAGCCCATCTGCCTCAAGGCTCGACATGTTGTACATTCAGAGATGATATTCTGCTTTTCTTGGTTGTAGTGAATGGTTATTTTAGCTACTGTTTGAAGCCTGTTTCTGCTTTGACATCACCAAGGCATTTCTGTCCACATAATTGCTACTTACTGGATATTTTCTCTTTTCCCAACCATTCTCTGTAAACCTCAAATATGCTTTTGTGTGAAAACTCTCAGCTATGTCTGAAAGCAAGTGAATGTGTACACCTAATAAAGCGGTTTATGAGTATATAGCACAACAAATACCAGAAGATTTTAAGCCCATACTGCTTAACTCCACTAAAACTGAGTTTGAATGCAGCCAAAGTTAAAATAAAAACTTTGAAAGACCTTCAAAAGACTTGGATAAATACTGATCAGGGCCACTTAAAAAGATTACATGAAAGTCTGGCTGCCTAGAAGCAAAGTACAAACAAACTTATTGGATAAGTGTGCCAATGGAATTCATGAAATCTTAAATACAGTATTGACCCTTGAAATCAACCTCAACTTTCTGTAATATTTCACATAATGGGCAGCTGAGGTATAGTCACCTGGTGACCTTCTCTGCACTATGAACATTAATCCTAAAATGATGACTTTTGCTATTAAAAAAACAACATATTGGCAGCTGTCCTATCCAAGAGGTTTTTCTATGACTAAAGTGCCAGCCGACAAGCTGGGACATTTGGGCAGTGTGTGTGTTTTAGAAAGAAAGTGTGTGTCCGCATGTGTGCAGCAGTATGTCGATTTGGCAGTGCCGATCCCTTTACTTCAGTCCTTACATAATGCAGATCATTCTAGAAAAATGTGACAGCAAAACTCATGCCGTGACGCAGTTGTGTTGCCACAGTGGGGAAGACGACATCACAACAGATTGGAAATGTTACTCACTCAATGGAGCCAATAAAACTCACATAAGCGCACACACTTGCATCATAACTCTCCCCAAACAGGGCGCTGAGACGACACACGAGTATTTCGAAATGGCTGCACCTGCTGCTGAGAAAATATCTGTTACTGTGTTTATTTAAAGCGTAGAATTTCATCTTTTCACTCATGTAGGATTACTGTTCTCTGTGAGGATTTGAGATTAAAGACAGTTTTAGGCTAAAGTCAAGGACCTCTCCTAATAAAAATTATATTGACTCTGCTAACCCCTACTCCACTCTCTGGTGGTTCGGCTAAGCTGATTTTATTTATGAAAGCTCAATCTGAATGCGACAAGACCAGCTCCACCAGAGGGAACCGCACTTTTTAAGCGAGACACCCAATACCAAAAACGGTAAAACTGTCTGTTTCTATTTTTACATGGAAAGAAAAGGTTTACACTTTCTCATTTCCATTCTTGCAGTACAACTAATCAGCGGCAAAAAAAAAGGCGCTCCTGGATGGGATGTTTTGTAAACAGCAGCCAATAGCATTGCGTCTAGATATCTCAGCTTTCTATGCTGCATTTTTTTTTATAGTTAACATTCTCTACACAAAAAAAACCTGAATAGGAAACTTTTACGCAAATTTAGAGTTATGGTTCCAAATAAAATTGTGAAGTGAAGAACCCGTGAATGCTGAACTACGAATATGCAACAGTATACTGTATGCAGCACCATGTCCAAGGACAAGGAAGGTATTAAGTAAAATTTAAGGCAACTGTAAAACTGTAAAATATTCCATCTCAGGTTTGACCAGTAGCAGTATTTCAAGTGGAACCTGCATGCCATTTTCTGATTTGGATGGCGGGTAACTTGTGTGCCAAAAATGCTGACAACATTTTGGTGAAAAACATGTTCAGACAGCTCTAACTTAATTTAAGAAAGATAAAGTAGCTGTGTGTGGTAATAAATCCTTTCAAAAGGCCATGATATTGTCATGCATCTAAAAAAAATCTGCCAGGTTTTTTTCTTGCCAACTGTAGGAGGTTATTTCTTTCATTTGGCAAGCAAGCAGATAAACAGAGAAGCTGCTGCTTTTCTATCCTACTCACATGAACCGTGGGAGGGAGGTAAAAACCAAGAACAGCTTTTTATACATAAATTTATCCATTTTAATCTTGAAAGTCATACAAACTAATGAAAATTATAATATTTAGCTTAATCACGAGTGCAAATCTTTATTCCATCTCGCATATCACTGCTTATTTATTTTAGATTTTAATCTTCAGACTGGCTAAAAGATAAAGCAGATAGACCCCCGGTGGAACATCCCAGACCAGACGAGGTTTACCACAGCTCTGTCAACATGGCAGCAGCAGCAGCATCTGCGTAATCCATCTCGGCCCTCGCGTCCATTTGCCTGCGACTCCATTCGGCTCGACTGACTCTGTTCACAGACTGAGAGGTTCGCCTTGTCGCGGTCGGGGGGGTGCTGAGGTTGTAGAAAACCTGGAGTGCACACAAACAGCTCATGCATGCACTAAGTCTGACATACACGCTATTAATATTTAAAACCCTGCAGCTCAGTCCCTTATCGCGCTGTTTTCGCCTTGCTTCTGGTTCCCTTACTTCAGGTCCATACGATCCGTCTGGGTGGTAAAAACTGCCACCTCAGTGAGGCTGTGATTCATTTTAGCATTAACTGCAACTTTCAGAATCTCAACTGAAAATACTTAATAGGGCGTCATTCAGATAAAGTGTTAGAAGTCGTTTGCAGTAATCTATCCAGGGTATTTTGAAGTTATTCATTTTTTGCCATTTAGCCAATATGCCCAAATATGGTTATGGTTCAGAAGAGTTTGCAAACAAGTTGGTCAGTCAGGATAAATGCCGTCTGGCAGCAAAACTGAGACACCACCTGGGAATCCTTGATGTCACCTTGTGAGATATGGTGACATTCAGCAGTGAAAGTACTTCTTCCTATTTTAGAATCAAATGTGTTCAAAGTATTTAAGGGTTAAGTATTAAGAAAAGGATCTTCAAAAACTGCAGACTGGTAGTTGGGCAGATAGATGGATGGATGGATTTGGACAATAGGAATGGAAATAAAGTCAGGAAATACTCATTGAGGATGAACTTCCGTGCAGCTTTTATAGAATTTCCTTCAGGCCACACAGTTCCTGTTCCCATCTAAAACAAACCTTTGCATTAAACATAAATGACTACAGGTCCAAACTTTTAACTGGTAATGCACATTTTAAACTTCTCTCAGTTTAAAGTGGTTGGAGCTTCAGTGGTCTGGCAGTCTGATTATGTAAGCTCTTTACATCAAGCCAGTGACCTGTTTCACCTCAACTACTTCTGGACTTATCAGGACAAGCAAATGTCCTATGAGCTGTGTGAAATTATCATCTTAAATACGTCCTACTACATAAAAAGAATGAAGTACCATAAAGGCTGCAGCATTGCTTTAAAAAGGCATAAGCATGTTAGAAATCATTAAAATAGAGGAATGAGGCAATAGTGTGAGGTACAACCCTAAACAAACTGACAAATAGTTGTCTAATGTAGTTTAAAGAGACAGTAACTTTTGACTGAAGCTATTTAAATAGAAAATATAATAAGGTAAGAGGTAAGATTCAACAAGATGTAAAACTAGCTGTGAAAAGTTAAGATGCTAAAAAGGAATGGAGACCCACAAAGCACTATCTTCAATCCCTCTCTTTTCATGTATGGTATGTCAGTCATGGGGACATGCCATACATGACTGTATGTCAGTCATTGGGAAAACAATGGCTGACAGAACTAAACCAGGGTGGCAAAATAGACATATAGATATATAACTCACCTACAACATAGATATATATAACTCAGTTGCAACTCTAACATCCTTAAACACAGTTTATTATTCTGCAATATGTATTGTTACCAAAGATTATTGCACTCTTTGACACTATGTGCTACAAACTAAAGTTAGATGGTTATTATTTCTGTGACATGTGATACAGCCTGGTTTTCATCCATCATTCTTTACAACCTTCTGTTGTGCTTTTGCAACTTTTTTTTTTTCCACAAAGGCTCTTATCTGCCATCCCTCTCTTAATTACGGCTATTTGGTGTCCAAGCTTGATTTGCTTGATTCACCAATGAGTCTTGACGAATCAGGTATTTGGATGGATTACGTTAAAATAAATACACTCTTTAACAAATGCATATTAATTTTTCTTTATCGCACATGCACTAATACACACTTACTTGTGGCTAAGTCTGTAGTTATAGCCTGCCCATTAATCAGTGACAGCTGTAATTATACTAATTCCAGTGTGTAATCTGATCAAGGTGAGCAGGATCAAATTATAACATTTCCCTGTTGCAACACTCGCTGGGAAATTTAAGCAATCTTGGCAGGGGTGAGGTTACAAAGAAAATTGGTTTAGACCACAAAAATCTGATTTGACTTAGTATGGTAGCTGATAAGTGGGCTAAGCAATGGAATTTGTGTAAACTGCTATCTCTGTAGCCCATAGGCTAATTTTGAAACCAAACACTTACTTTATAAAGCTGCTAATTTACAGAAACAATTGGGGGGTTTTCTGAAATAACAATAAAATGAGAAATGTCTGGGTATTTCTTCATTGCTGACTAGATTTTTAAGTGATTAAATAATTAAATATTCAACGCTTCAAGTTATAACACAAATCACTTCTGGTGTTTGCTTTTCTAAGTATGTACTCATTCCAGACTCTTAACACAGTCTGGAAACAAATCAATTCTAAACTAATGTTTTTCAGCAACAAAAAAAGCACCAAGTTCTGAGAACATAGGTCCATTTATTACATCAATAAATGGGCTGTTAGTAGTTGCATGGAGATCTGTCTTATTAAGTATTCTTATTGGCCTGCTTTGTACTATACAAATTGAATTAGTGATTCAGACAAGAAAGTCAAGGATCCAAGCGAAACCAGAAAATTGACCATCTGCACAAACATTTCACAATCCTCCGGGGTCTAGTATTTAATCCTATCTATATTTTTTCTTGCTATTTTCTAAATATGCACGTCTGTGTGCACTGCTGAGTGTAATACCAAGAACAATGTGATTGATTGATGGTTCTTTGTTACCACTGAGTGTTTCCAGAAGCAGCAGAGTATGAGCGACCACGTCTGTAATTGTTGCATTAAGTCTGTCAGATCAAAATGGGCTGATCTGAGATATGTTCTGAACCTGTAGTCATAATAAAAGCCTGATGATGATTTGTAGTCACACGGGAAATGTAACAAATTAATGACTTATCGTGAAAACCTAGATGACAGAGTCGACTACAAAATGTGTTAATTTAAGTCATATATTATACGTGTTACTTTGTTAATTTGTTGTACACAGGAGAAAAGATAAGAGACATGGAGAGTTGAATGACTAAATATCCTATCTCTTGTCTGGCTTGTAATCTTAGATGCAGGATTTAACCAATTTTATTTGATTAGGACTTACATTTTTATATTTGCTATTTACGTTGTGATGCAATAACAGAGGTAAAAATTGACTTGGTTTGAAATTAAAAACGGTTTCTTGTAACACAAGCTTCTCTTTTCAATAAGTACCAGCTTTGCCGCTTCATTTTGTTCCTCATTGGGATAACATCAGAAAAATCCCTCTGGACTTTCTTTCCCAGAACATTTTTAACTACCCAGGCCATTCCTTTTTCATGTTTCAACTGTGGGTCTGTCTGCTGACGCTGCTGATGCCGAGCAGATCCTTTTACTGCAATCTGCAGACACAGATCTCAGTAAACCATAACAATGCAGCTTTGAATATAATTAAAAATAGTAAAATCTGAACAAAGAACTATTGTTCTTTGTTCAGATTAAAGGCCAAGGAGTGACACATCAAACTGTGTGCAAATGGGTAACTTTGAGCTACATGAAAGCCCAAATTGTCAACAATAAACCTACAACAAATTATTCTGTCACATCAATTACACTTTATAAAACATATAGAGTTACTCCCAAACTAGCAACTAACTTGAACTGAATTTAGAAACATTAGCAGCATCTTGTTCATGGCTGTTAATGACACTCAATCCAAAGGGACTGTTATCACTTTAATTTATATGACAGACAGAAGATAAACGCAGTAAAATATTGTAATATTACTAATTTAAATCTTGAAAAGAAAAGTGCTTCTACAGCAGAAATGAATGCTTTATTTAATTTCTATAGTTAATATTTACACTAAGATGGCCTGACTTTATTAAAGTACAGTGGACTTTGTTTATTTACAGATTTTTCTGAGAAGCATAATACCTTATTTATAGAAAATATGCCTATTCATGAATCTTTCCATAGCACACATCTAAAAAATATTCAAAGTAAAATACAGCTTGGAAAGCTGAAATGCCCAGGCATAATAATGCTCTGGTTTCTGCTCTGGTCCTGAAGTGGAACCTTAGGGAAAGAAAAAACACTTGGTTCCTGGAATAGGTCCCTGTAGTAGAAACATAACTAAGCAGAAAGGTTTCAAAGATGTGGCTAAAAAAATGGAAACAAATTGTGTTGCTGGGACAGATTACTGGCCACAAAGTTTCTAAATATTAAATAAAATACTGGTTCTTATTTCATCTCTTGGATTTAAGTGAAAGGTTAGAGTTAAACAGCTCAAACAAAGAACTGGACTGAAAATGAGTGACAAAGCAGCCAAAATCCAAAGAAAGAAACCCTTCAGAAAACTTGAAGAACCACTGATCAGAAGAGCTTAAATGCAAAATGAGAAAATGAGAAAGGACTCCAGACTGTTCCACAGAAATGTTATTGCATCAAATAAAGCCATGTAGGTTGGAACTTGTACAGGCAGTCAACTCTAAATGTTACCCACGTAAAAAAAAAAACTGGCAACAATATGACCCGCAGACATGTAGTAACAGTCACACTCTAGCAGATACTGATTAATCAAAACACCACATCTGTATTATTACTCCCACACCGACTTTATACACGGCGTGTCAGAACTGAACGTTATTACTGAGCTCAATATTTATCCCAGAAGTACACAGTGCTGATGTTTGAGTAAAGAACCCCTTCCATTATGAAAACATGAAGCTCAATCACTGTACAAAGTCCTAACTGCAGTATGTACAGTGGAAAACACATGTCACCGAAACACAAAGCAGACCAGCTCTGCAGGGTCGGGTGTGCACTATCAGCAACAGCAGCTGCCGTTTCAGACCTGCCTCAATGATCACGTTGTTTTTGCATCTGGTCACCGCTCCAATTCGCGGCTTTCCAAAACAAACAGGGGCTTTGATACGGGACCCGTCCGTCTCCTGTCTGGTCGCAGCCGAGAACGGCGTACAAGCACATGCCCGTCCACAAGAATGGCAGCTTGCTGAAGATGAAAATAAATGGAGAAAGTGAGAAACAGATCGACACGGTGTGGGTGCAAAGTGTTAAAGAATGCAAGTGCTCTCCATGTGGATTACACTCATAGAAATATATGTTAATCACTGTGTCATATTTTGAATCGTGTTCATCAAGATCACAGAGAGCATATGCTGTTAGAGCATCTGAGGACAGGAGAGCCAAAACAGAGAGCTGCAATTATTTATGTATAAGTAAATGTGGATTCATTTTAACACAGACCATGATGCACTCAAAGAGAATGTCCTAATGTCCTCAAGCAAAATCTTTGGCCTGAATTCAAAAAGATCTTTCCTCTTCCTCAAATAAATCAGCTGGCACATATCTTATAAAATGCTTTGGTCAGGATAATTAGCACAAAGTCCTGAAAACTTCTCATTATTTTGTGAAAATACATGTAGGTTAAAAAGACCCCAATAACTTGTAGTTATTCCTGATGTTCAAAGTTCTCTACTGAATCATTGCCATATTGTGCTGCTGGTGTTTTGTGCTGTAAATCATTTCATTTAGGAGATTGTGTAACTTCTTTTCTTCTACAATCAGCTCCAGGAGCTGCTTGTAAGATTTTTTATGTAAAGCAGAATGTGTTTCAGGGTTTCAATACTTTCACTTTTTAGATTGTAAATGTAATTTTTACGAGACCCTTCACATTGCAGTCAATGAATGCGATGTAATCTTGAGCCAAAACTGAAGCTTCAGAGTCAATTCACCCAGTTGAAACCCCATTTCTAACGAATGCCCTGCCAATTAGCTTCCTGTTATCACTTTCTCCTCTTCACCACTGATATCCAAACATTGTGAAGTTCAAAGCCCCACAAAATCCGACATCATTTTTTTTTTTTTCCTCCTCCAGGGGGTCTTTTGTGGGCTCTAGTGTCCCTTATATGAAAGTAGGCTGACAGAAAAGGGGGAAGGAGAGGGGGGGGGGGACATGTGGCAAATATCGTCGGATCCGGGAGTTGAACTCGCGACGGACGGCCGCGTCGAGGACTCAAGGCCTCCAAACGTGGGTCGCGCGATCCCCTATGCCACCACGGCATGCCTGACATCTTTTTAAAATAAAGATTAAAGAAATATTTGCAAAATAATTTTTAGGTTTCCTGTTTTACAAAGTAAACAGGTCAGTTTAATTATATGAACCAATTAGTTTGACTTTTGTAGAAAAAATATTATGAGTTTTTGTGGCATAAAAAGAGTCTCATGTGCTTGCCGGATAATATCCATAAATAATAACCATAAAAAATGCTAAAATCCAAAGTACATTCAAATTTATTTAAACACTAATTTCTGAAAATTTACATATAAACCTATTTAAAGTAGCTGTGGTTCTGAACCCTATTTGGACCAATAGACTGATGAAGTAGAACTCAAAAAATCCCTCAACAAACCAAATTAACCAACTTAGCAATATCCTGCTGGTTGATATCACTTATTGGAGTCATATACTTAACCAGGTTTCCTTAGTAGTATCTTTAAATCATCTGTTCTCAAAGCAGGTTTGAAACATGCCCCAGGTGGGTGTAAACTGACTCATAGTGAGGATAAAGCGTCCCATGGCAAACGGCTGCTTCTTGTTATAAAACACACTGTTTGTTCTGTATTTCCTTTTACACAGCCTTACAATTACATTTTCAATCCATCTATGTAGTTCTTAACCCAGTTCCGGCATAAACATTATTTTCACTGAATTCCTACCCCATTAAATACAACAATCATCCTCCGTGTCACGTTTACATTCAAGAAAAGATCACAATAAAAGTGGTTTTATCTTCAAAAACAGCCTTTAAAATTAAACAGGATTGTTATAGCTGCTTCAATCAAATAGGTTTCCTGAAGAAAGAAGATAGCAGTTTTTTCAAGTCAAATAGTTTAAGGGAGCAAATCCTTAAAAATGCTCAGTTAAGTGAGCCAATTACTAAACTAAGTACTTTCATAGTGAGAGTCGCTGGAGCAAAAGGTCAATTTAAAATCTCTCACTTAGTGTCTGCCTGATCTAGATTGGCCAAATAGAGGTACTTATTTGTTAATTTAGAACTCAAATTGATATATATCCGTTCTGAAGTCTTTTACAGTTTATTAATATCTCTATTAAAACCTGACCATTCTAGTAATATATTTGCTTACAGTACGAAAAGAAGGAATCCTACCACACCAGATTTAGCATAATTTTGCATTTACTGCATGTACACTGTAACAAGGTGATGAGTCTGACTCACCCTGCAGCAAAGCAAAACCTTCCAAAAAAAATGCAGCGTCAAGGTCTTTCTATGACGTCTCCACAACAACACGCCATCCTGAAATATGGTTCCCAGCTGCTCCACCAAAGGTCAGTCTTCTAGCAGGTCCCATTTTTACTGCTGCACTTCTCAGATGTACAGAAAATCTCCAAGGACATGACAGTGATGAAATATGGCCAGCCTAGTTACTTTTGGCAAGGCGATTAAATCTTCTCAGGCAGTGTTCTTGCAGCACCAAGAAGAAAAAATTTATATATATTAGAAAAAGGTTGTATGGCTGCACAAGTCCCATACTTAAACACCTGCAAAAAACTTTGACACCTAAAGGTGCCATATAGTCCCTAAAAATCCAGATTGCCAATGCAAATTGAATGCAACTTAAAAGTCCATTGTTACCAAAAATTCAAACAGTATTTAGGTGAAAATGAAGATTTTCTACCTTCTTTTCTCCTACATATTTCTAAAACCTACGCTTTCTGGATTTGTACTTAAGCAGAGCAAAAGTTTTAGACTTTTAGGCTTTTTCAATGTTTACATGTAAGGCAAAAATTTAAGATATGTTCTCACCCAAGAAAGCGGGTAGAACCGTGGACACTACACCATGTTCCAAATTATTATGCAAGTGATATTTTCTCAGATTTTCTTAAATGGTCGATGCAAATGATGGTCAGTATAATTTTTGTTATTACAGTATAAATCAAATTTTACTGAACAAAGCTCCCCATGAGAACAGTATTTTTTCAAAAATAAAAAAATTCAAAATGCACTGTTCCAAATTATTATGCACAGCAGATTTTCTAAACATTTTATGGATTATAAGGAACTGCAAATGGTCATTCTTTGAATGTGCAGCATTAAGTGGTCACATGTACTAAAATCAAAAGCTATTTTAATCAAAAACATCTTAACAGACCGAGTTACAGTTACATAGGACCCCTTCTTTGATATCACCTGCACAATTCTTGCATCCATTGAACTTGCGAGTTTGTGGATAGTTTCTGCTTGAATTTCTTTGCAGGATGTCAGAATACCTTCCCAGAGCTGCTGTTTTGATATGAACTGCATTCCACCCTCAGATCTTCTGCTTGAGGAAACTCCAAAAGTAAATAGGGTTGAGGAGAGAGGAGGATGGTGACCTCACCATGAGTTTCTCCCCTTTTATGCCCATAGCAGCCAATGACACAGTGGTATTCCTTGCAGCATTCATTGTCATGCATGAAGATGATTTTGCTACTGAAGGTACAGCTCTTATTTTTGAACCATGAAAGAAAGTGATCAGTCAGAAAGTCTATATACTTTGCTGAGGTCATTTTCACACCTTCAGGGACTCTGAATGGGCCGACCAGCTCTCTCCCCAAAAAAATGACTCCACCACCTCCTTGCTGACACAGCTGTGTTGGGATGTGGTGGCCATCCACCACCAATCCACTACTGCGTCCATCTGCCCAGCAGGGTTGCACAGCAGTCATCAGTGAACACGACTGTTTGAAAATTAATCTCCATGTACGGCTGGGCCCACTGCGACCGTGTCTCCTTGTGAGAACTGGTTAGGGGTGGCCGAATAGTATAGGTTCATGCACCTCAAGCCTCTGGAGGATCCTCTACCTTGAGTTTCCAGAGGCGTCAGCAGCTTCAAATAACTGTTTGCTGCTTTGTAAGGGCATTTTAGCACCTGCTCTCTTAATCCAATGAATTTTTCTAACAGAAACCTTCCTCATTATGCCTTTATCTGTACATACCCATCTTTGTTTTGAATCAGGCACAAATCTCTTCACAGTACAATGATAACGCCTCAGTTTTTGTTAAATATCTAATCTCTTCATACCTTGTCAAATGGCACTACACTATCTGATGATTTTTGTCAGCAGAGAGATCCTTTCTCTTTCCCATATTGCTTGAAACCTGTGGCCTGCTTAATAATGTGGAACATCCTTCTTAAGTAGATTTCCTTTAATTGAGCTCACCATACAAACTAATTAACCCAGCTCTCAGAAATTAATTATATTGATACAAAGAGCCGTGACACACAATACCATCTATAAATGTAATAGCACAACAAAAAATTTAATCTTTATGACACTTAAATCCAATTTGCATAATAATTTGGAACACAGTGTAGAAGGGTTAGTCAGCCAAACAGGAAGCCATTCAAGGTTTAAACAATAGTCACCAAAGTGCTCTGGTGGAGTGAGCACTGAAGGAAAGGACATCTGCAAACAAATTCAAGAGACTTGAAAGAAAGAAGAAATAAGAAATTGTTCCCTCTAGCTTCCAAAACTGAACATCACCCAACAGTCGTGACCTTTGTAAAGATGCTGGAAGACAAGTCACTTAGGCCTGACTCCCATTTCCTAGAGGTACCCTTGCGCCCACGCCCAATGCCTACATCTCTTGGCACTAAACTCAAGAGGCAGTTAGGGTATTTAACAATGACAAAGGGTACTCCTAAAAGAAGCCATTGCTTCATTAGATATCACTGACTCCTGTTACAAATGCTTTCCAGGCAAAAAACAAGAAATTGGACCAATCCCTCATAAATTTTGGGTACTTTTTTTTTATAGTTTTTGTTTCTTTTTGGGAAGACAATTGTGTCTTTTTTTAGGAACTAAAACATCTATGTACTAAAATGTTGCAATGAGTTGCCTGAAGAGTCAACATTTTTGTATGTTTAATGTAAGCTATTTCTGCAAGATGGACCTGAAATAAAGAAAAAACACATCCATGGGAGATTATGAGAATAAGGAAGAACGAAAACTGTACCTTAAACAAACATATCAAACTAAACATTACACAGGATGTGAGGGTTGGACAGACATTGTAGAAAATGTGTAATGGCTTTAGAAAAGATCAAAAAATATTGAACAACACATGCTAGCTGGCATGACCAAAGAGAAAAAATACATTTTACTTGCAATTTTTTAAGCACTTGCTAAAAATTGTGATATTAGATTCATAAGATCAAGATGAGTTTTTTTCAACAATATTTTCTGAAAACTAGTATTATAATTTCTTTATTTGTTGAGTTGTGATGTGGCAACTGCTGGGTTGGGCTTTGAACCAGTTGGAACTGCTTATATTTCTAGTTTTGTTTGTTTTCACAAATTTAGACTTACTGGATTACATGAAATAGGCATACATCAGCAAGTATGGATGTTCAGATTAAACTGAGTGTCAGTTTTACTCTGCAATTGCATCGCTAAGACAAACCACCACAAGGTGCAATGTTTTTTTTTTTTAACAAAACCTAAACTTTTAATGTCTGATCTGTTTTAATGAAAGATAAAATGTAAACTTACCTCTGCTTTTGGAGGAACAACCAATTAGCACAAAGGAAAATAAATTGTGATCTTGCAATTGTGCCAAGTAATGCTACTTGGCCAACAACATGCCAAGTAGCATTGTAGTTTGATATTTCAGCTTCCAAAACTGTAGTTTCTTTCAAATAATTTAGGTGTGCTCTAAAAATTATAGAAAAGGCAACATTTTCAAATAATTTGGAGTTACTTTCCACATAAAAATCCAAGAATACTGATTATGAAAAGCCATCCAGTCCACTTCAACACTTTGGAAGTACTCCAAACCAAACAAGCAATTTACACAATAGTTGTTTTTACTCAGATACACTCACAAACATGTTTTCGTACATCAATGTGCAGAAAGGTAGGTCAATTGGGATTTAGTATATTGCCCAGAGACACGACAAAATGATAGGAGGATGTTGGAATCAAACCACAACCTGTGATTGGGAGAAAGCTTCCCTTCCCACCGAGTTATTGCCTTATGTTATTTCACAAAGTGATTCTTTTAATTTACTACAAAGCTTTATTAAACCATTCTTTTAACCCATTTTATTGCATGTAACAGAATTTAATCATCTATATAGTGGATCAAATATACCAAATCTGACAGAATCAAGGCTGAGTGGGGGAATCAAACTGTGTCGCAATGGTTTTGGTGTGCATGTACCTTTAAATTCTCCGCTCACTGGTAGTGCATCAAGGTGCGTATAATGAAGGTCACAAAGCAGAGATACCCAACACAAAGAATGAGGAGGTCTCTGAGGTAACGCCATAGAAACGGTTAGGATGAATGACAACAATCAGAGAGTCAACATCAGAAACTGCTAGGACCATAGGAAGTAAAGACAAAGCTCACTTAATTCTGTTCTTAAAGGAAGAAATGGTTTTATGAAAAAGAGAGTAGAAGATATTAAATAGTGTGCATAAAGTGGTAGTCTACCCTGCTAAAAGCTATTCTAGGACTGTTCTCTCAGTTTTTCATTTCCTGATTTGATTTTTGGTGCTCTGTGTATTTATGACAGCAAACTGTGAAATATGTCCAGCGTTTCTTTTTCTATCCTGTGACTCGGTCACTCTGCACACCCCCAGCTGACTGAATTATCCATAAAAATACACCGCCGTGGCGATAGCGCCTGTCAAACACTCGTCTTTCTAACCTCACAGCAGCTCATTGTATTTTAGCAGGATGAGTTGTGGCCGTCCTGCCAACAGTGCACTAAATATTCATTAGGATAATGGAGGAGAGGTGCAGGCTGGAGGGCATGAGTACTCCTCAACAGCACAGGCAGCAGGAACTTTTCTGCCATATAAACCCACACAGAACAGGGCGCTGGCATTGTTTAAAAATAACAGCAGCTGGGATTTGAGTGTCTGCATGCACGCAAATGTGTTTTTTTCCCCCTTTTAATTAGCACTGGAAAGTGAGCAATGTGTGTGCATGCTACCAGCTTGTGTTAAAAGTGATGTGATAGCTGTGGTCTGAGCAAAGCTGGGGATTTTCTCAGGCAAACCAAATGACAATGTCTTTTTTCCGCCTTTCCTCCGGGAGCAATAACAGCGCCTCCAGGTGCGAGTCGCACTCATCAGGGTCTTCTCAAGGCGGTCCTCCTCTACCTGACAGTTCACTGCCCACACTACCCAGCAGGACTGTTTAGGAGTCACACCAGGAGGACAATAAATGTCTCCTTGTGTCAATAACACCAGCTGTTCTATCTGAGCCACTGATGGCTCTCAACGCAAACAGGGACTACTTTATTAAACCAAAGAAAAATTTAGCTTTATTGTCCTCAAGTGTCAACACAATGATAAGCCTGGAGGCCAAGAGCTCACTGTGTAGTCTCTAGCATGAATCAAATCCCAAACAAGGCATCTGTAACGTTCCAAAATACAACTTGGCTGCAGCTTTTATGACATCAAACCCTCCTCACAGGCACGGACAAATATTTTAACAGAAACGCTTTAAATCTCTTTGATGCTTCGGTTTTCCTGGTGAAAATTTATCACTACTGTGCAGCGAGAGTTGATATGCATAATTTGTTTTTGCAAAGATCTTCAGTGGCTAAAAATAGAAGAAAGTAATCAGCATAGTAAAATGTTTGCTATGAAATGGGGTAGATGAAATGATAAATGGACTGAACTTATACAGCGCTTTCCCGGTGACACGGACCACTCCAAGCATTTTGCACTAGAGCCACATTTACACTTTGGCATGGGTTAAGTGCACTGCCCAGGGGCACATCAACATGTGACAGAACAAAGCTGGAACCAAACCTAAAACCGTCCAAATGTAAGACAACTACTCTACAAAAACCAGGAAGACAGAACACATCACCACAGATCTAAAGTCCTCACCCTGTAGCTCAGAGAATAGACTTTAAAATACTTTTAAACATGGAGAAGAAACATTCAGTTTTTATGCTCCTCTAATCAGGAGCAAACTTCCAGAAAACTGCTAAACTGCTGAAACACTTACTTCATTTAAAGTAAGTCATTTCCTTTAAGAAATAACTGAAAATCATTAATTTCAGGTTGTTTTCCAACTTTTCATAACTTTAATGTATTTTGCCACAGCAGTGTAATGTTTTAGGGGATTTTGGCAAAAAGACATTTCAGTCTTTTGCTACACAAATAAACTTGACTTGCCTGAATATGAGCAAGAAGCATCTTCTTCAAAAGTGAGCTCAAGATGTTTAAACAATGGCCTTTTGAAAATATGGGCAACAATGAAAATGAAGCCACATCTGTCCAAGAAAAACATTAAGGACAGACTGCAACTCAGCAGAAAGAACAAGGATGGACAGTTTGGTGCAAAGTTATTTTCTCTGATGAATCCGCCTTCAGATTGTTTGTGACATCTGGAAAATCATTTGTCCAACAAAGAAAAGCTACCATCAGGTCTTAGTTGTGTTGACAGTGAAGCATCCTGATACAACACATGTGTGGGGTGGTTTCTAGTTCAAGGAAGTAGGCTTATTCACAGTTCTGCCCAACAAACACCACCATGGATGAAGAATGGGATCAAAACAGTCAAAAAACAGATTATTCCAAAAATCCATGGACACTTTGGTGATGATCTGCTTATTTTAGTGCATGATGGAGCACAAAGTCCCAAGACGAGCATGTAAAGTGATTCATAGATCTGACAATAAAATTCTGGATCTAGGCTGAGATGAGTTCTCAAAAAGCAGGAGGGGGAACCAGAAGCCAACTTATTATGATTAAAACCAAGTATAAGATTTAAATCTATCCAACATTCAGAGGTATTTTTACCCTGCTAATGTTTTTTCTTTTCTTCTGGATTGTTGGCGAATAACAGCAAACAGCATCCTCAGTTTTACTCCCTCAGACTTTTAAAACTTCTCAACAACAGTTTTTTTTTGTTGTTTTTCCTTTTTCCATGACCCAAGCAGTTTGAGTTTGATTTGGCAACCGCACCGCAAAGTGACATGTGGTCAGTTTTTTATGCTGTGCACACATTTATTTCCATCCCTCCTCCACTTTAAGCACTCCGACACAAACTAGCAAATGTTTTGACACATTGGCACATGGAAGAGTTGGGGGGAAAATAGACAAACAGAGATGGAGGGAGACGGCAGGATCCCTTGATAGCTGAAATGCCCCTAAAAATAGCCACACCGGTGGGAGACACTGTGAGACGAGTTATTCCACTCAAAAACACAATGCATGGAAAAAAGGGAGCAAAAAATGCATCCATTAAGTCCACTGCAAGACTAAACACAGAGAGGAGATGAGATGTTGCTTTTAAAAGTGTTCATCCCCCCCTTTGAACTTAAAACCACAAACTTTACAGTATATTATTAAAATTTTATGTAATAGACTGATACAGTGTAATGTATATTTATGAAATAGCATTAAGCAATTGTCCGCAAAATAAATTAAAACAGGCTTGACAATTTCCATTTTAATATTCTATTTAAGGGTAATTCCGTTTACAGGGACAACATAATCCATTTTATTTGCTGTTTTAAATAAAATGTTTTTATTTCCGTTTAATTTATTGTTTCGGATTGTTTAATTTTGGATATTAAAAATGTCTTCCAGTTCCAATGCTAACCGTTTCTTTACAAGATTTAAGTTTAGTGGTCTTGGACCAATTTATTGGATGAACTTGTCTTTTTAGGCCATTATCAATATATTACTTGAAAATGATCTCAAAACAACACATTACTATCATTTATCGCAACAATTACAATTGATAATTTATCATCCACCAGATTTTGTTATTGCGACAGGCCTAGACACTTGGTTTCAAAGCAGAGTTAGGTTCAAGAAAAACATCTAAGCTTTGAACATTTGAAAAAGCTCCAATCAGTCCATCATCTTAAAATGGAAAGACGATGACACAACGGGACAAACCTATAATTTCCCATTTCCTGCAGAATAAAAAACATATTTATGTGCTGGAACGGCCAAGCCAAAGTCCAGTCCTAAAACCAATTGAGAATCTGTGATTTGAATAACTTGAATGTTGACACACAATCTCCACCCAACCTGACTGAATTTGTGTTATTTTGCTATGAATGATAGGCAAAAACATCTTTATACTGATGTATAAAGCTTCAAAAGGCTAACCACCAAAGGAGGCTCCACAACACAAGGGTCAAACTCAAGGCCTGAGGGCCAAATCCGGCCCGCCAGAAATACACAGATATTTTGTTGCAATGTGCAAAAATGAGAAAATGTTCGAAGTGTATGAATACTTTTACAAAGCAGTGTAAATAAATTACATCTTCTTGGAAATGAAGTCCCTTAACACATAAAAAAGATAAGGTTAAATGCTTTAAGGGACAAATTTGTCTTCCATAAATCCCATTCTGTTCATATGAACTGGACTGGAGTCAGCTTTGTGGTTGGTACATGCAGCCAGGAATCTCTCCATCCGGATATTTCATGTCATGATATCTGAGAGTAAATGTTTGAAATATGACAGGCTTGAACTCACCGTTCCAGTGAGTAGTCAGCGGTGAAACTGCCAACTTTATCTTCTGAATTCTGTCCTATTTACACCACACACCTCACCTAAAGAGAAGGGAGAAGACATCATTTAAAATATGTTCAGTTCTTTTGATAATACACAACAAACACATAAGGAACGAAGGCAGAAAAAACCTTATTTTTAACATTTTGTTCTGGGAATATATGAAAAAAAATCCACCTGGAACAGAACAAATCAGGAACACAATTCTCTTCAGGCAGCCAGTAAGACGCCACAGATCACTGCAGTGTTGTGCGAAGGAACCCCGCTGACCCTGCCGCAAGTAGCATGACCGACCAGCAGCAACATCACAACGCAATGGCGCTAAGAAAGACTGACAGCAGGAAGCCAAGATATCTGAGGGGTGTGGGAAAGGGAAGCAGATGCTGCCCTGTTGTCCGCTCACATCAGTAATGTGACTCCATTGCCACGGAAAAAGCAACACGGGAGCGTCTTGGCAACAAGGATGAGGAGGTGACACTGGCAAGGTTTAGCAAGGTCTTGGATGAGTGGCAGGTTTCGAAACAAATTACGATCAAGAAACACATCCCTCACTGCCAACGTAAACCGGTCCTGCAGTGAGAAACAGTGAAAAGAGCAGAACACTGAGGTCCAGCCAACAGGCTCACATTTCTGGTACTGAGAAGCAAATTTCATATGTGAGGCAAAACTAATTATCGCACCAAAAAAACTTCAATTGGTTGGTTTCATAGTACAGCTTTTAAGTAGAGTCCATGTTTCCACAGGACAGAGGTCAAAGAGAGGTTACGTCAGTTTTCATGGTTGTTGCTTTGGGATCGTTGTACAGCTGGATCTCCCATCTGTTTCTGGGTTTCAAACATCTACCTCAATATTTTAAATTCCAAGAGCCACTTTTGCTCCCGGTGCTACAAAATAAAATTTGTCTAGACCAGCAAAATAAGACATATCTTATTAGTATGTACCCGAGAAGTTCACCAGTCATTTGATCTCAAGTCTTTGATCTCAAGTCCAAGTCAAGACTCAAATATTTGAGTGACATATCTATACTGGAATGCTTGGTGAACTTTATAACTGGGGTGAGCATTTATCGATATTATTTATTGCAATAAATTTTTTATTATTTTTAGATAATTTTTTTGTCTCTATAAACGCCAATTAATGATGCTAAAAATCCCTCAAAACTGTCTGGATTATTATTTTTTACAATTTTCTCCATTGCTTGTCCCATCAGAGTATTAATAAATTTAAAATTTTGTCACTTCTTTCTTTTGTTTTGTAAAGAACATTTGTGATTGTTGTGCCATGCAGTCACAGGGTTATGGTTAAGTAAAAAAGTTGTCACAAATAGTTCTGTGACTTTTATTATTGGAATAGTACCACTAAATATTGTGATAAAACTTTAGGTTCATATTGCCAAACTTTTCCAACAAGAATAACAATTTCAACTTCTGACTGTAAAGTAAGGTAATTTTATTTATACAGCACATTTTCAGCAACAAGGCAATTCAAAGTGCTTTACATGAATTAAAAGGAAATACAAAAAAATAAGAAACCAAAGGAAAGAACAAAAGAAGAAAAATAATCTAATCGAAAGTGTATAAATTAGATACTCCTGTTCAGGGTTGCTAGATAAGTACAAGTATCCATCCTCTGGCCTAAACATATCACAGCAGGTAATATTCTAACATGTAACGTTCATCTAACAATGAGTATCTAAAACACCTGCCTGCTTCCTCCACCAGGAGAATTCAACTCAGCACCATAAAAATCCAGATCTGTCTCAACATCCCGTCCGAACAGAATGTAAACCAACTTCCCTAGTTAATTTACTGCCTTCTACTCAACCTTCTAGGGTTACCATGAAGTGAATGACTGGGAAACCATTCAGATATGCTCTACTCAAGAAACATGGCAAAAATCCAAACTCTGAAACGCTTTTCTATATCAATCCAATCAGGCATTAATGGCATTCTGCACATCCTGGAGAAATCCTCAGATGTCTTATCCCACAACCCTCATTGCCCACAGGATCCGTTGCCAACAACCCGTCTGCAGAAACCACGGGACACGGTATGCCTCGCTGGTTCAGGGTTGTTATGACAGAAATATATACAGTTTTAGCCGTGAGATTTTAATGCTGCTGCTCATTGCTGAATGGGAGATAATGGAACAGTATTTTCAACATAAAATCCTGAAGGATAAAAAAAAAAAAGAAAAAAAGTTCATCAAACAATCTCTTAAAGATTGTGTGTCCATTAAAAAGAAAACACCTTGTGGACTCAGGACATATGGTATCCTCATGGACAGATGGGCAACTTGGTGGGATGGAGAAAGAAAAAAAACCTTCCTCTTCTCCTTCCATCAACATCTTAGGTGAGTATTCACTTCATTTGTATTCTAGCCATCCACCAAGGTGCTTTACATGTCTCTGAGCTGCCAAGAGGACTTCTTGAACTGGAGCAACCTTTCTTCAGAATGCTTAAAAACAAAGTAACACCTTTTTTGTACTTGTGCCTAAACCTGGCTTGGTTGCACCCACAAAAACAACTTAAAATGACAACTCCAAGTTTGAATATGCAAAGTAAAGCACAAAAAAACAGGCAATGTCATAACCAGAACCCTCTGTGAACAACATTTCCTTTTCATTTTGTTTGTAGGGGCTTCTCTAAGATAAAGGGAGTGTAAAGCGATAGGGAGGAGGAATGTGAATGTACATGTACTTATACCAAACCGTGGCAGGAAAAGCATCACTCAGATTCAACGCAATATTCATTTAAGCTTAAATCTAAAGCACTCCACACCAAAGTAATGCATGATCGATTGGTAATAATGGCACACAGGTGGAATATCCACTTCTTTATAGGGGATTCAGGTTTTCTGGTGTTTGAGCAACAGTGAAGAAGTGGAGGAATATTTACAAAGCCTGATAGTCGTGTAGTAAGATGGGTAATTTGTGTATTTATTCGCTCTCTGATATCAGAAGTTATCAGTTCTTTTAATTTCAGCTTCCCATCAATGGTTTGATGGGAACACCAGTAAATAAATGCCATTTAGTTACTAACAGGGGCCACCTAGTGCTCAAACAGGGTCACACCAGATGAGATTGAGCTTAGCATTTTCAACCCTTTTCATTCTATATTTTTAAATCAGTTTTATTTATTTGATTCTGAATTGCTTTTTCATTTGTAGCGAGTTAAGTCCAAATTAAAATATTCCTAAAATAATTGTATTTATTTATTTATTTATTTTTATTTAAAAATTCAAGACTTAATTGGACGTAATTGTGGATTCTGGTACTGGAACTGTTTTGCATTTTAGACCCATTTCAAAAAGCAAAAGCAACTTAAAACCATCCCATCATGGCCCAAATTTGAACCCCACATTTATTCAATAAGTTTAAAACCAAAGTCCTTGTGGATAAAATGTAAAATCATGGTGTATTTTGGCAAATCAAAGATAAAGTATGTCAAATTCATAGAAAACAATGTAAAAACAGCTGCATTTAACAAGCATTAATAGAGTTACAAAAATGAAGGAATCAAAAAAGTCTGGAAAATAAGAGTTCTCCATTCTCTATTTTTGTTCATACTTATCCATACAAGAAAATGGATCCACTTTTCCAGACTGAGTAGAAATCCTGAGATTAATTATGATCATGGCTCATTTTTAACATTTCTTTGTCTTTTTATAACAACCTGTCAGTTTTTGACTTACCGGTAGTAAAATCTGAAATTCACCCTTTGGTTTTAACTACAAGGAGATACATTCTGCTTTGCTGTAAAATCCTTGTTAACTTATGGCCCCTTCAGTAAGGGTGGGTTGTTACTTATTCTGTAAGAGGCATTTTATGTTTTAAGAATTACAAAGAATCATAGTGTTTGGCATTCAGGTTTGTATCTTTTTTTTTGCTGTAATGTACCCAAATCAAATCCTCATCCAAAACCAAGGCACCTACTACCAGTCCAATTTATTACGCTTTAATTGAACTCCAGTTTGCTTGTCTGGAAAGTCTGGTTCACTTGAGGAGCTGTGAATGCACAGTTGAGCTCTGGTCAACCTAAAACCTAAGCCTTGGTTTGGTTGAAGTCAACTCTACTACGTCTCAAATGCGTATGTGGTTGCAAGCGAACCGCAGAGGAAGGGGACAACATTGCAGGACATTCTGGGTAAATACAACCAAAACTAACGCTCGTGTCTAGCACTAGAGTGATAAATAGCTTGTGGCGTTTTACCAAAGACTAAAAATAAATCCTACAACTGCTAAAATCTGACACTAGTCCGTTTTGTTACCTTTTTGTGAAAAAGGAAGTTGCGCTTGGTGTCTTTGGAGGTTTTTGTGTCGTTTCCTTTAGTGGTTATTGGTGCAGCGCCACCACAAGCGAGGGGTGAACAGGTTTTTCAGGGGGCTTAGATTCATTGGCACAATGCAGTGTGAAAGCAAACAGCACCACCTGAACAAATGTTGTAATTTTGGTTCCCAATTGAACCTAATCTACTGGACTATGAGATGTGAAAACACCCTCAGGAAGAAGAATTATCAACAGCTTTGGATTAAACCGTGTCATCCATGTGGTCCATGTATAAAAGCTTTGGGTGATTTATGTGAAATCCAAATAAAATTTGTTACATAAGTCAGCTGTGAGTTGCAATGAGTCACCTAGTTATTCCTCCCTCTTATGTCTTTATTACCAAGCAATGGAAGAGAGGTGGAGGACACGCTTCACAAGCGCACGCACTGCCTCGTCTCTGAGGACACGAGCTTGGCCTACAACTAATTTAACTGTGGTGAAGCCATGAGTGTGAGTCTAAGAGCATCCAACTACTGCTACTGCATCCTGTGGGAGCTCTTCCCAACAAATACCAAAAACACAAGCGAAGGAAACAAGAGTGCGTTTCTCAGTGAGACCCCGACTTCACCTTTACATTCTGCTCAAGCAGCAGCAGAAACATTGTAGTTTGTGGTTTAATCCTGACAGTTGCTTTCACAGCGATGCCAGGTCTCCAGCAAACACCTCTCCCTGGAATCAGCACCTCAATCAGGTTTTTTTTATTTCCACAGACTCGGCATTCTCACTGACTGCTGCAGCAGTTTCCACATGAGCAGCCAAATATTGCGGCAGACGTCAATCGCAGTAAATAAAACAAGGAGCAAGCAAATTACTGTTAATGAATCACATGAAAGAAAATGCAAATTTCTGAATACATTTCACCCCTCATATGCATTCTCAATCTAAGAGAAAAAGCTAAATATTTTTAAAGTGCTGACTGCTCCTAATGGAGTTTGCCCTGAGCTAATCCAAACTTTCAACACAGTGCAATTAACCCCGTTTCAACAGTGAGGAAAAGGTCATTTGCATTTTTACATCACATTTGCTTCAGGCTAGAAACCCAAAACAGTTTTCAGAGCCTATTATTTACTAATGTTCACTTAGTTAATAAAACATCTTCCAACCAAAAAGAAAAGGGAGCTGCAAAAGAAGTGTAGCACAATGCTGCAAAAAAACAACTGCATTCTCATGTCACCGTTATCGCACAAATTCAACACATAGCAAAACTAGTAAACACAAAACTAATAAATGTGATTTCTTGGTTTACTACTTTTCAGAAATTTACAAAAATATCAAAAACCTTTTCCCACACTGTCAAAAATGTGTATAGAATGTCGAGAAAAGAGAATAAGTGAATGCAATGTGGAATAAAGCTGTAACATAAAAAAAAAAATATGGAAAATGGGAATACTGTGAATACTTTCTGGATGCACTGTAACTTTACCAAGCCTGCCGGCGCATTGTGTAGACCAATAAACAGCAACATTCAGTTCCACTTAATGATGAATGACAGAAGCAGTTAGTTGTAAACATCCCTTTAATTAAACATGACCTCTAGAAGAAACCTCCATGTCAAAGTGCCAATTATTCCCTGTTCAGGTGTATTTTTAATACAGTTAGCGTGATGACCCTTTAAGTTTACACACTGTTGTGGTTTATTTGGTGTTTGAGCCTCTGAAAGTCGATGCTGGATGTGACAAACTGTCAGAGGTCAAACTGACAAGCCAGTCAATACTGTAGAGGTGGTAGATGACTACAACAAGGCTCAGCTGACTTCAGCATCATTATGCATCTGGTTTGACAGCTGATGGGGTTTTTTTAAGGGATGTTTGCTGTCCAAAAAAAGAGGAAAAAAAACGTTTTTCTTTTTCGCAAATGATAAGTGCGGGAGTCACACATTGGGAAAAGTTTATGAGAGAGAAGAGAATGACTCACTCAAAGCTCAAGCTCTGCTGCAAAGGTATCTTTGGCAGATTAACATAAAGTGCCTCCAAAAATAGCTGCTCAGTGGCCCATAACTGATGGTTAAAAATGTTAGTTGCTGAGTGAACGAGGCAGTCAGACATGCTCAGCAAATCCAGCCTGGTTAATAAAGAGTTTTCATGCAAAAAATGATGAAGAATAAAACCTCTCTGCCATTGCAGGATATGTGATCAAAGCTGCCCTGCTACTGTCAAAATGTGACATGAATTCAACTCTGATGCAACAGTGACTTCAAACATAACAGCAAAACAATAAGAATGAAAACACACCCAAGTTTAGGTAATTACTAACACAATAACCTCGCAGGGAGAATTTTTACCTACAATCATGAAGTGTATGAACTAATGAACTAGCTGATTATTACAGTATCAAACCAATACTAAGTAAATACAGGGACAGTATCGCCGATGCCAACACTGTTGCTTATTATTTAAGTATGTCATAGCATCAAACTTCTGAACTTCATGCATTTTATTTCTTTGAATCATTTTGTTAAAACCAAGAACAGAAATTAGACAAAGTTTAAAGGTTCCTACAAAATACTTTGACATATTTACATATGATATTCAATTTGTGTGAAGTGCAAAAAAATAGCATTTGCGAGCAAATCAAAGCAAAATCTTTTTTACGACAGAATTGAGAAACTACAATTAAAAATTTAAATAAAACTTCAAGAGGGAATCTGAAACTAAAGGATCTTTTTACACTGGTATTGATCTCATAACAAAATGGGTGAAGTAATAAAAAAAAACATGTCTACGTTCAGTACCTTCAACTTTGCATCAAATCAACATCTGGATGGTATAGATTTAGACACTAGTGGCTCTCAAACAAAACTAGCTTTTGAATGGATAAAGTAGGAATTCAAAGAGTTTCTAGAAAGGTCCAGATCTTAATCCAGTAGAGAACGTGTGGGCAATGCTTAAAAGTCGGATCCATAGAAAGAAGCAAGCTGGACTAAAGAAGATCAATTAATTACGACAAGAAAGGTGGTCAAATATTCAGCCTGAATTATACAGCAAGTTTGTTGACTGCTACAAAAAGGGTGTGGTCGAGGTTCTATTTACGTTTAATCAATTATCATTCCACCGTGAAAAAACCCCCAACTAGAATAAATTGTGAAAAGACTCAAGTGATATGTATCCCTGTGAAAAGTGGATAAACATTTCTCATTTCTCTCTTCAGTCGTGTCTCTATTCCCTAAACCATCTGTTTTTGTTGCTTGCTCAGAAAACTTGTCACTTGTTTGACACCTCTGTTGAGAGCGCTGAGCATCGCACCCAACACCCAAAGTGCGAAGAAAAATATCAGCTAAAAACATGGCAGGAAACTGGATTTTCCCTCAAATGATCTTAGATAAAATGTCTAAAATAAATCAGATCCAGTAACAATAACTCTTTCAGAACTTGGATCTGTAAAAAAAGGCATCTGATTAGTGGATAAGGAGGTCAAAGGGCTTTAAATGGCCTTGTTTTTAAATAAAGAATCAGATTTAACAAATTACATAATACAATGGGATTTAATATGATAAGACAGCCCAGAAAAGCAAAGCCAACTTATTAGACCATGGCATTTTAATGTCTTTGGTTCAACTGCTTATTACACCTACGGGTGTAATGTTGAGTTTAATGCCGACTCTCAGACGGAAACACATAAATAATTCTCACACCATCAAGAGAACTTAAGACTGAAAGAAACTTGGCATAAACAAAGTCGACAAAGATCACTCACATTGTACACACACATATACCAGACCAGGAGGCGGATTAATCCTTCTTTTAAACACATCACACAATGGAAGTCACAATCTGATGGAGGAGAGGGAACCGAGCAGAGCTGCAGCATTAAAAGAGGTCACTCCCGCTTGACTGAGCCCATGCATTGTAGCCTAACGGCAACACTGCTCAGCAGTCGCATGTTTGTATGTCTGAGTGTGTGCACGTATTAACTGCTAATGGCATCGACAAGCCCGATGTATTCCGCTTTTGCCAAGTATCTGGATCCCGGCGTGTAATTTTAACTCTTTTCACCGTTTGAGTCATAACCATACTTGACATTTTGTAGTGAGGCATGTAAACACATTCGGTAACTTCACATGAGATTGATGATTGATTTCTGCATGCTTTCGCTATGTTTTACCCTCCCTCCCTCTGTGTTCATTTTCACTTTTTTGTTTTTCTGACTGTCTGAGCCGCTCTGAGCCTTCAGCATTTGAAACGCAGCTCAGCCAGGTTGAGATCGGATCACCAGCTCTTCCCCTTAGGGAGTGAGAGCAGCGCAAAACTGCGCTGGTTGTTTGTTTAAAACTTGTTCGGCCCACTTTGAAACTGAAACAGGGAGATTTGTTCTGACCGTAAGTCTGCAAGGTTCTGATTAGCGACGTTTACGCTTGGCAAGCGCGGCAGATGGGTCCGGTTAGCCAACATCCTCCGTGGCCCGCGGGGCTCGAGATGCAGTTTTTCTGCACGTGTGCCACATGTAAACACAGACGAATCGGGTCCTCATCTAAATTATGATCAAATGAGACCAATCAGGGTCGTGTCTGAGAAAACATTTACCTCATGTTGAAGAAAAAAAAACAAGAGTATGGAGCACATAAGGAGAAATAACATGGTATGGGTTTCGTAAATCCATCAGCAACATCCGCTAAACAAAACATGCCAAAACCTTTGCCTGTTATTTCTTTAAAAATTTTTCTAGAAAAAGAACATTTATACACTATTATCCAGCAGACGAACCTCAACAGTGACATATTTTCTAATAGTTCTTTATTTCATGGTGATAAAACCCAACTGAAATGCAGTCTGAAAGGATGACTAAAGTCCAGTTTACTAAGCTTTCAAAATTCCTTCAAGCTGTGAAGGTAAGTAGAAAGCCTTTCTCCATCTTTGTGTCATGAACCATTTGTGTAATTATGCCACCAATCAACCAATTGACGAAAGTGTCAAAGCACCGGTTTGAAATAAGGATGATTTACTCAAGGCTGACAACCATGTACACAAACTAGCATCATCCATGCTGCAAAAATGATAAATGCACTGTTAATCCTCTTAACATCAGCTGTTTTAAATATACATTTCAGACACAGGAGATAGTTTGGAGAATTTTTTCTTCCCCACAACATCTTTTCAAAAAATATATGCATAGTTCAGATTAAACCATTACCGGACAAAGACATTCAGTTCAAATCAAATGAGAAAATGTCTTTTTATGCATTACAGATCAACACAAAGCTGTAACAACAGCTGTGGAGTCTTTAAGAGTCTCATTGAGATTGGATGGAGAGTTTCTGAACAGCAGTTTTTGAATCCGGTTACAGATTTTTAGTGGAAATTCTCAGCTTGTCCCACTTAGATGGATGACCTTGTCTTGGTAGTTTGCAGTTGTGACATACTTTATCCACTTTCAGATAATGCATTAAGCTTCACTAGAATTGTATTCCTGACCTATCTGGTGTGTTCGTTTAACATCCCGATGCTGTTTGTTGACATTTCAGCTGGATTTATACTGTGATCATCACCAATTAGATGGTTTCTGGAGCCAATTGGTTGCACTGGATTTTATTTAGGGCCATAAGGTCTGGATGATATGGCTAAAAAACCTGTCACAATATCAGCGATCAATATCAAAAAAATTATTTATTTTTTTTTACTTTTTTTGTTTTAAATATGTGAATGCTGCCAAACTGGTGACGTGACCTTTCCTGTTTTATCCACAGTTTTCACTCCATGCCATTGTTTATTTTTAAGCAGTTAAGAGGCACGGTGGCGAAACCTGAAACTTGCTGCTGCGCATGTTACTCAACAGGCTGTTGCTAGGCAACCAGAGAGTGAATGCGTTACAAAGCTGGTTAATGTGACCCACCATGCTTAGCTCATCTTGAGAGGTTGAGCAGCTAAAGCTTTTCCTCTGCCTGCATGTCCCAGAATGCTTTGTTGTTCTGGATCAGAGGTCAGTGAATATTCTATATATTGAATATTTTATCAGATGTATTATCTACTGATAGATCTATTGGGATATATATTATTATTGATTTATTGTCTAATTGGTCCTGAACACTTTTCAAATCTTTATGTATGACGTATTTTTGAAACCATAGGATTTTCTTTACTTCATACATTAGTGTGAAGCAACTGTGTTACTTCCCAAAAAGTCCCAATAAAATACACTGAAGTTTGGTTGTAACATGGCAAAATGTGATACCCTCAAGAGCTCTGAGTTGTTTTGTAAAGCTGTACTTGCATTCAGATCTGAATGGAAGCTTTTCTCTTTAACGGAAGGGGGGAAAAAAGTTTGACTCCACGAGAATTCCCAAAGTTTTGGTGCATTTATGCATGACTTTAGAGAGGAAATGTGATCATCTCTGTGTTGAGAATGGTGCCAATTGTTCATATGGAAACCAGTGAGCATGAGGGAGCAGGGGTATGTGTTGTGGCCCTGCTATGGTGACGCGTGGCTGGATCCAACTGCTTCCATTTACAGCTCAACTCCACCCTTGCTTTTCAGGCCAACCACCCAAGTTAATGACAAACTCTCTGCAGTCGGGTCCCATGGCCGGTCAGCCAACACACCCATTTTTAATTATTAACAGCTTCAATGACTCCCTAAAACATATGAGGGTACAAAGCAATATCTTTTGTCTGAAAATGCATGAAGATAATCTATACAGAGGTGCTTTCCACTAGTTATGGACAAAGCAGGAGCAAAATGATGCAGGAAAACAGAAACAGAGTATGAATAAACATGAATCAGCAATAAGCTGTCCAGATTAATGAACAGTTTTAATGGGATTTAAGTCAAGCTGCTTTATGAGTCAATTTGTGTGCGTTCGTGTCCACTTTCAAAGACCCTGCACAGATAATTCTCTTAAGGCGGGTGTAATGCTGCAGGGTTCCTGCGCCATCAGCTTTCTCCTCTCCGTCATTTCTGCTTTCATCCTTTTCATTCATTTGACGTGCTTCCTCCTAATCTTCCCTGGGCTGTCGACCTCACAGACACACAGAGGAGACACTCAACCACTGATCCACAGCTCCTCATTCACACAAAAGGAAGAAAAAAACGTCCTTGTTCGCTGGGCTTAAGTGCCTGCCCCCATCTGTGTGTGTGCATGCATGAATATTTTGCGAGTCTAATTCGAAGCATATCGGCCTCACCACCTGCTAAAGGAGGGATTACATCAACATCTGACCCATTGTGGTTCTGATATATAGCTGTCAAACTGAGTGCAGTCCTCCACTCAGCTATAGTCTGCAACTCATGAATGGGAACGGGAAATTATCAATGAGAATTGATGATTCAGGAGCCTAAGGATGAATATAACCTTCTCTTTTTAAGAAGATTGGTGGACTTGATTGCTACAACCAGGTCAAAGGACCTGGAAAGTCAACCTGTTCTGATCTGGATAACAATTATTTGAAGACATGATTAGGTGTGGGCATTTATTGCATCGTGACATATGATAAGAATTTTGATTTATTGTTGTCTCGATAAATCTAAATTATAATACTGCTTTAAAAAAAAGTATTACGGGTGTATGAAGACATGTAAGGCTTGACGGACAGATTTACAAATGGAAAGATGGATGGATGAGGTAAACGACAGACAGAAGGATCATGAAAAGCCAGAGAAACAAGTGGGTATTTGGATATTAAGATGGGTGGACAGACATTAACTATTTACTGATGAAAACAGAAATATTTACTATGTGATTTGTCTTAAATGAATTTCCAGTGTTTTGAATTTAAACAGATACATTTTTAAGCAGTCCAGAACAGCCTTGAGCCACAAAATGAAAGTTGCATCTGCTCACCTGGTAGTGTTTATTTCAATACATCAACATTTAATATTTGTAACCTAGAGACCTAGGTCTGCGCTTTTAGCTTTGTCTGACTGCCAAATTTTTCTTTGATTTTATCTGCATGGAAATTTTGTTGAAAATAAAGAAAAAAACGATAATTTGTATGTTTTAGCAGGAAAGCGCTGGCAAATGTGAAGCAGTTGGGATAAAGGTCAGCTTGCAAGTCATGCAAAAGATCAGACTAAGATGTCACCAACTTAATGATCAAATCTGGGGAAAAAGAGATTCTTCAATGGTCTTGGAGAAAAAAGAAAGTAGTAAAAGCTAAAAGTTTAGTTTTTAGAAATGTTTAGCAAATTTGTGCTTTTACAAATGCAGAATTTATGAAGAACCTTACATAGCACTATCCCAAAACAAACAAGCAAACTGTGATAATGGTGAGTAGAATGAATAAACAACCTCAGTTTGTTTGGGGAGCACAGAGCTAGAATATCATGGTGGCAGCATGTTAGGAGTAGATCTGTTACAATAGTTCTGATTTGTGGGGTTTTTTTCTTCTTTTTTTTTGAAGACTTTTGCTCATCATTCTTTTCGTTGATACATTGCATGTTTGGACAGATTCCTTCTGGTTTTGGATGCCGTTCAGCCGGTAGGATTTTCGCTCTTCCATTTCTACTTTCAGACAGTCGTTAAGATGCACAACCGTGGCAACAAGGTATTGTTTTTACAGCTGGGAGCAACTGATTAATATCTCAAAAGCTCAAATAATACCTGAACTACACGACAGGAGGCTTAATAGATGCAGAGCATTACCAAAGAGCAGAGAGAGCGAGGAAGTATTAACCATCTCTTCCATAATCATAACGACAAGGATCATTTCCACGACTCTCTCTATCCGGCTTTCTAACCACACAGCCAAACAGAGATTTAAAGATAAGCTGCAAAAACAAATGAGGTGGATTAGCAGTGCTTGCCAACAACTGATGGTGTCATTCATAATATGTTACTGTGAACTGTCATCTCTGCTGTCCAGCAACTGAGCTGTTAGCATGTCATGTCTTCAGTCAGAGGCTTCTTTAGATTCATTAGACTGACTATTACCAGAGACCCTTCTTGTCTACAGCATCAACATCTTCAATGATGCTTTGAAGATACTTAGATCATATGAGTTACAACAACAATCATTTTTCTTTGGGATATATAATGTATTTTTTAATTTGATTTAATTGATTACTAGTGCACTGTGAAATAATTCAGAGTCCTGATTCATCTTGCACTAAAGTTAAGGGCACAAAGATACGCTGTTGAAGTGAAGCTCATATAATGATGGGGACCCTCCTAAATGTCTGGCAGAGGGAGTGTAATGGTCTGGGATTGGTATATGTAAATGTGAATATAAAACTTATAGTCACAACATCAAAAAGTGAATAAAAGAAACCATTTCCTGTAACTAATAATAAAAATAAATTTGTTTTTGAGCAAGAGTACGCATGTGGTATTAGTATGTCTCAAACCCTTGCTCAATATGGGCACTTGTAATTCCCAACATGCACCAACAAACCACATCAGTACTCCAAGTGCTTCTAAAGATCAGTCAGCCGTGGTTGCGATTTGCCTTGTGGCACAAGGACAAAAAGTGGAAACTACCCTCAGGCTAACGGGAGTAGCTGGAAAAAAACATAGTATAACTACAAACAAAACATAATAAAAATGCACGCATTGAAACGAATTTCACTGTAAAAACCATTAAAGCAATTGATGGAAATGCACCACATTAATAGAAGACTTTACATGAAGACGAAAGGCAAGCAACATGCTGTTTATTTGCGTGAACCACATCTGTGACCAGCCAACCGGATGTTTAATCAAACTGCATGTACAGCGTTGTGTGTGGAGTAAATGTGTTGAACATTTTCAACATAGAGAAAGTCTGATACAGAGCTTCATCCTCTATCCAAAACAATAACTGTATTCAACTCTAATGCCTTCAGGCTCAAAATCCTAATCCATTATCTGATCAAAGGCTACTGAGATGAGTATTTGTCAGAAACTGCCATTGAAGTCCTACTTTTCTACTGTTTCAGAGGATAAAAGGGCTGTGTTCACCATTTAAAGTTTGTGTGTAAAGAAATGAGTTTTGTTGGTAAAAGCCAATTTTAAGACTGAAGTTATATAACAATGTATAATTTTCTAATCTGGTGGCTTTGATCTATAATCCATATTCAACATATTTTTAAAAGAAATAACTTTTTCCATGAAAATCTAAAAATATAATATAATCTGAAATCCCATCTGGAGCTCAGATTGGGATTATTTGACCTCTACATCACTAACTCCATGTACTGCAAGATCTAAATGCACTGAAATCAATCCTCAAGCTAGGATTTTGTTGGGTTTTTTCCCAAACAAAAAACTGCTGTATACCAGAATATGAAAAATTATAAATATTTCTTTTACAGGATTAACTCAATCCAGTGACAGTTGCCAGTACAACCACCCACCCAACAAGCACTAGGCAGATGTGGACATTTTTCTATTGTTGTTGAAGGTTTGACAGTTCTTATCATTATTTAGCCCATAAATTGTTGACCTTTTTAGTCATTTTCACATTTAATCCGCACCAAATCCTTGAAAGTCAGGTTTGGATGGCTTATCTGATCAACCTTAACCACTTGTACATATCATGTTAACAGACATCTTTTATTGACTTTGTTTCAGTTTTCAACCAAAGTTTAGACAGACACAAATTTTATCTTTCAATATTTTTTCAGTAAAACTTTGGCGGAGGGAACAAGTTCAACAAAAGAACTTATCTTAGCAATTAGATTTTTTCGTCATGTATGTTGGGAATATAGTATCTGTTTAACATTGGTGTCAACAGGAATGGAGGTGCATTTGTGAAAAATTAAGTTCCGTTACACCAGAACTCATCACTGAAACACAAGGGAGATGTGCAACAGATTGACAGGCATATGGGAGATAATTCATAAGAATTTAACCAAAAACAACTGCAAAAATATGCAGAAAATATAGGCCAAAATAGCTTAGCATCCATCCATAGAGGAGCTGCACACTATTATATCTTAGCAAGGCAATATTGTTGAAAATTGTGATTCTATCACCAAAATATCCAACCTCCTTTTTGTGAGCTTTAGCATTTCTGTCATTAGATCTAGATCAAATATGAAATATCTCTGCAGGGTGTGCAAGCACGTCAGTGTAAATATAGTAGCCAACTAAATATTTCATCCAAGCAGTTTGTTGCAAAGATGACTGCAAGTCAAGATTTTGTTAAGCTCTGATATATAGTGTGGTGTGTAACAGCAAAATGCTCCTAGTAATATACTGGAGAGACAACAAATGATGCAGTGACACAGAAACCCAGAGACAAAATAGAATATTTTTGTATGGCTTTAAGATTATAACTTTGGACGAATGGTACAGATTAAGTACTAAAACCAATGGCAACAGTAAAAAACTGAACTAAATAACATGAGGTTCTAAAAGCTGCATCAAAGGAACAAAAATGACCACATTCAATAACCAATAATCAGCTCCCTGATGATGAAGGACACAAAACAGTCACCGAACAATCAATCCTGAGCTTTTGTCATTGTGCTTATCATGGCGGCCTGAGATGATAGTGGGGTGGCAAATAAAATGCTGCTTATTGGCTGACTAACCACAATCCCATTTATCTCAGCAACACAGCGACAAATCCATCAGCTCTGTAAATCATAAGAGCTGTCATCATCATCTCTGCTCCGGTTAGCAGACTGCAAATAAATAGAGGGAGAATTAATATCACAGCAGTCACTCGCTGTGCATGAGTCAGGCCTCAAATAATGTCAATGAGATAAATATTTTATCCTCTCTGGTCTTTATACTGCTCCATCATTCATTCCTCTGAAAGAGGTCAATAGACGTAAACTGAAGGTTGTGAGTGCATCAATAATCGATTCTGGCTGGGCTGGAATGGGCTGTCTTCACCTGAAACTTTAAAAAATTTAAACACAGGCTACACTAAGGGCAATGTGATGGGTAAATTAATAGTCAATAAGATGTTTCTATTAATATTAAACACTGCAATGAATAAAAAAAATGGCCCAACACAAAACCCTGCTGCTGCAATGAAGTGTGTGTTTGAGCCTTCACAGTTTCTGGACTCACTAGGGTTTGAGTATTAGTCATGCTTCACTGCTCCAGAACTGCCTCTTTAGATATCATTTCCATTTAATTACTAAAACAAATATGATACAAAGATAATATTTTAGCTGAATGACGATGAATAAGCAAATCAGCCGACTATTTTTGTGCACCAGTTCAAGTTTCTTGTTACCTAAAGGTCCGTTTACATAACAACAAGGCTAATGTTACTCAGTGTCCATCCATTGTCTTTGTATGCAGCCAACAGCTTATCAGAGCTCAGGTTGCCATGGTTATAATCCAGGAGGGAAAACCCGACATCCCTTTTTCCTCCAACCCTTGAGGCTGCCTTCAACCCTTGAAGAACTTGCTCGAGGGATTATATGTCCCTTCTGACTTGGTATCTACCAAGTCAGAAGGGACATATAATCCCTCGAGCAAGTTCTTAGTCTGCCCATGGGTCTCTTCAAAGTGAAAAGTGAATGGAAAACCTCCAAAGGGAAGCATCCTGAAGACATCTTAATCAAGAAGCCCAAACCACTTGCTTCTTTTGGAGTAGAGAAGTCACCACTCTACTCTGAGCTCTTCCAACGTTGAGCAAGGCCAACCTACTAATGAAGCCAGTTTAGGCCACTCATATTAGAAATTTTGTTCTTTTGTTCGATTGGAAAAATTTTTTGTGGAAGTCTTCATAGAAAAGTGCCAATATTTCATTACATCCACAAAAAAAGGTAACATTACTGTTTAAAATCTTAGATTAGCAATAGTGTTAAAAGGATAAAATGATCAAACAAAGCATGTTTTCACACTTGATAGTCCAGTAGGCTCGGTTTGATTGGTGACCGAAATTATAAAATTGGTTACATTTTCAGCTGGTGTGGTTTGTTTTCACACTGCACTGTTTGGTGTGAAACAAACCAAACCTTTTGAGTGACCAGTTAAAAGTCTGGTCTGTGGTGATGTTCCATCATGAATAGCTGAAGAAGACATGAGAACAACTTCCTTCTTCAAAAATTTAAACAAAAATGGAATGGAATCAGATTTTAGAAGTTGCAGGATTTCTCTTTGGCAGAGACCATAAGCCACTTCTCCCGCTAGGGAGCAGGTGCCTGTTACTATTTCCGTCTGTATGTACGGTGTCAGATCACATAACTCAGGCCTTCAACTACTACATTAAGATAAAATCATACATGCCTGAAATTAGTATTAGTATTAAATGTATAATTAAAAACAGCCAGTAATGCATTCAGTAAGTAGCTGTCAATAAAAATAAAAGCCAGGTAAATATTTGTTGCAGATCAGACATAAAACTCTTGATTTCCAACACAATGTTGATATAATTTTCAGACTGGCAGATCCATCCCACTGCACTCTGTGTTGGTGTTCAGCAGAGACAAAAAAAAACACAAAGGCTTATTTCTCTTCCCGCCCACACTCCGCACACTGCCTGAGGCTGCTCACTTATGGCAAAAATCACAATCAGGATCATTCTGCTCAAACTTGACAGAAACGGGGATTTACTGCTACATCAAATAACTTTGTATCTAACATGTGAAATCTTCTGTTTATCTGTCTATCTGCAATGAGACAATGCAAAAGTAAAAATGAAAGAATAAACATTTTTAGACTTATTTAATTTCTGGGGGTAGACAAACATTTTCTCAATTTGATTAAAAACCTCTACAGGTTATTGAACTGAGGAATTAATGAAACCAACTGTAGCTGAATTACTCCACATTTCTTTTGTCAAGAGGCACCCTAGTTTGCTACAGAACAACAAACCCAGCAGTTGCAAGGAACCCAATTTTCTTATTCCAGCTTCTTACACCTCTTGTGCTTCTGCTGATGTCCTTTTACAGCTTACACTGAGACTTCTTTGCACTTGGTGCTGCCATTCGTCAGGTTATCTAGTTTCTCCATAAGAAAGCAACTGGTTGTCACAAATGACAGGCGAACTTTACAGAAACATTCAACCCAGACGTAAATATCTGCCAGAGAATCAAACGGCTACATCCGTCCTGCATGAGGTCATGCTGCTGATCCAGTGAAGTGGAAAAACATGGAAGCGATGGGAAGAACAAGATGACTAAGGCTTGCCGTAGGCAGAGGTGAAGATAGGATGCCGTGCCCTTGTCATCCATATTAGGATTAGGCAACAATACAAAAAGGTCTCTCTATCTCTTTAGCTTAAGCTGAGCCATGAAGACGAGGTCAAGCTGCAGCAAATGGCTGGAGTTCACCTGAATTCATGACTTCAAATGAGCTAACCTCTATATTCCAGCATGGAACTGAAGTGAAGCCTCAATAGTGGTGAACATTTATTTTCCTCTATATAGTAGAATGAGCTGGTTTGTAGTGGAATACCTACATGGATGAGTGTGTTTGTTTGCTGCTAAGACATTCCTTAAAAATATTTAAAAAGATGCTACGAAAATGTCGCAACTAGTGATGCACAATCTAACGGCATTAACATCTGCATCAGCAAATAGGGGTGTGTGGTATGGACTTTGAAATGTATTGTGAAATTTTGTGGTACTATTGTGAAACCGATAAAGATTATGATTTTTAAAAAGCTATTTATTACTTATTTTTTAGGTATCTGTATGACTGTTTCTAGATGGCACAACAACCATAGCACCAGAAACACAAATACTGTTCTTGAAATACCTTTCCATTTGAAACATCAGAAAAATCCAACAAAGATGGTCAATCTTAATTCTTAGTACAAGAGATTCCCTAGTAAAAATTGTTATAAGTATGAACTGAAGAGTGAAAGTATTTATTTGAGGATATGAAAACTTATGCTAATTTTTGCAATCCTGTCTGGTTATTTTGGACAAGACAAATATCACATTATATGGCACAAAATGGTTTTAAAATTATTTATCACAGTTTCTTAGCATTACAAAACTCTGGCTGTACAAAACATTTTGTACCACTCTGACCACAGTACAGTTAAATTTTTTTCTTAAAACCACCTGCTGAGTTTGTTCAAACATGTGATAAAAGGGCATTAGACAACTTCCACCAAATCGTTCTCACATTGTTGAGAATTTAATCTGATCTCCAACTCATGAGCTTTAGTTGTGATTTACAAAGGAGCAAAAAGAACATTAACTCATTTGCTTCTTTCTTGTGAATCACACAGAGATCAAAGATAGGCTTCTAATCAAGGACTAAACTCACAACAACATCTGCAAGGAAGCGGTGCTGAACACACAGACGTCACTTCCACCAACATACAGAAACCATTGTTAGCTTTGGCTCAGAACTCACTGATACGTCTGGCTGCCTTTCTACTACAGTGATCAAGCTTTATAATCATGCAGGAACTTTCACTAGAGATCCATTAACTGAGGGTGGAAATTTAAAATCTTCACCTTGAAACGCTCAAGAAACGAAATGGTTTTCTCTCATTTGCAAATATTTCAGCATGTGGAAAAGAGAGTATTTAAACTTTACAACTGAGTCAAGGACATTGATGGCTGCAGAGAATCGTACTAAAATCCATAGGGGAAAACAGAACCTTCATGGCAAAATAACCCCCTTACAACTGAATATGTTTACGTAATATTGAACCAAATCAATAAATCTAACCTTGACGTCCTTCAGAATGGCTCATTTTTGGTACTTTCCACATCTCAGGAGCTCATAACTCCAGAAGCAAAAGTCCAACCAGGAATTTTGATACTTTCTGTCTTCAAATATTTTTTTATTATGTTAATTTCTTCTTGCAAAGTTTTTATGATCACCCGGGACACCAATACTGTAAGGAATCTAAAGCCCATGCTACCCTCCAAGGCAAAAACTATCCAATTTATTAACAAATATTTCAGAAAAAAAGCTTTAATAGGTGATTTGTTGGCTTTGGATCTAATAATCTAGTTGCAACTTTAATCATCACCAATTCCCTTTATAAAATTACTTCTTTGTACTGGACCAAAGTAATAATTGAAGGTGCAATAACAGAGTGTTTCATAGTAAGATGTCCAGTGGACACCCAGCATTTTTAGGTGTAAGAGACCACAACCACCTACGAAGAGCTGAAATCTATGAGTACTTAAGACTCCTCTAAAATGTTCTCTGTGGGAGTGACAAAGTTATTTTGCAATTAAATTTGATTGAAAAATACTTCCTGTTTTAGTAGTTTAAAGATCTACTATACCTTTTTCATGTGCACAGTGGAAACCATGTTGGTACTACCACAGAAGCTAAGATGTAAACAAGTAAACTAACAAGTAAAACAAAGGTCTTCCTGGACTGGATGCTTTGCAAACACCAGCCCTTCCCAAACTGCATTTTCTTTGGAATATTTTAGATGTGGAAATGTTCCACAAATAGTTTGGTGCAACAAATAAATGACTACACAAACTTATACCACAAATTGGCAGTGTGGCACTGTATTGTGGTAAAGACAATTTGGTTACTGTGATTGCGCTTAAGGACATCAATACAACCGAATGGCATTTACTCCGCATGGGTTGAGTTTCAGCATGAAATTAAAAGAAACTGCTTTCTGTAACACATCTTTGCCGTAGAGTACCTCTACCCTTCCCCTCCCAGATTTTAAGCAACATTATATATTTTTGGAGAGAAAGATATGTCAATCAGCAGACCCAAAGGCCCAACTGCAAGGGCGTCAGTTTCACAAGGTCATAATGAAGGACAAAGTGACAAAGGGCGTTATGAACAGAGCCCCAGAACGGCAGCAAGGATAGAGACTGACTGCAAAAGATGAGGGAACTGGTCGGGGAGGGAGGATGAATCAACAAAACTGTGCTGTCAGCATCCCCGGGGCCAGCAGGGAGCATTAAGTGAGTTGACAAGAGTGGCTGAGTCTCTCTACTTTTCTCCTTCCTCCTCTCTTCCGTGCTGCCTTTTTTTCTCTCTTTGTCTTTCCCTCTCCTCCATATGGCAGATTCCACCTCTTCCCTTCCCCCTGTGCCCTGATGCACACACTCTCCACTGAAACTGTCTCTCTCCTACATACAAACCCACGCTTGCCTGCACAGGCATCCTACATCCCCTGAGCCATGTCTTATTTACGGTTCAATTACCAACGACCGCCCTCCAGGACAGACGTTCTCCTCTGATGCTGCTCTGACTCGTGCCCAGATGTTGTTCAAAATAATTTTGGACTGTTTTATTCACCAGGGTCATGACAGCATCTGGAGCAAATTGAGGTAGGAAAACAAGCTACAGCAGCATCTTCAAAGCAATGAGAAGAGACCAGAAAGAGGGTCGATTAGAACACAAATAAAATAAATACAAATCAAACAACACTTGCTTCTGCAAATAGAAAAAATTAACTTCAGTTCTGCCGAGACCCTGAGCGCAGGCTTTGCCGCAAATGCGCACACACTTTTTAAGAACAAAGAAGTTAAATGCGCACCTCTGGGAGGTACAAAAAGGCAAATTCCCTGCTGTAGAGACAAATAAAAAAGACCTTCTGCATCCTGCTTCCGAAAAACCTCTAGCTCTGCCTGTCTGCTGACACATTTCACTGGATCCTGCATCACTCTGCTCTGCATCCATGAGGAAGGGATGAGGATACACAGCACTTCTGTGGGAATAAAAATCCTTCTTTTCTATGGGCTGATCAGCAAGTCTTACAGCAACTCGATTCTGAGGCATAGGAGGTATGCATACAGAGAATGTAGTATAACTGGTTTTCACCATGCAATACATCAGAGCAGGGGGAGCAATAAGGTTTGTGTTGAGGTCACTTACAAAACTGTTGTCATGTATATGATCTCTAAACATTCCCCTAAAGAAACATCTTGAGAACTATGTTTTGCTGATACAGTCCTGGTATTTCATGTCAATAGCTCTTCACACTTCATGTGAGCCACAATCCAATCCTAATGACATCAGACTAACTCCTTTGAAACTGTGTATCAATTAAAATGTTCACTACCAAGGTTATGAAGTCCATTTGTATATAGAGCTGAGCTCTTTTCCAACAAGATATTTAATTCCTGCGTAGATATATTGTCTTCCATTTATTCGCAATTGGCCATGTCGGTCCAGGCCACAAACCCTGTGATCATTATTCGTAGAGACACTTTTCAGCTAATTGTCCACTGGGTGTCCACTGCAATATCACTCTTCAAAATAAAAAAAATAAATAAGTTTAATTTAATAAACAACAGTAAGAGTAAAAGGTCTATAATGAAAATAGTGGCCATCTTGAAACTTTTGGTCTAATATTTATTGCAACTCAATTTTAAATTCGTCAAAGAAGTCTAAGAAGCTAAACTTAATTTCCGGCTTTAAGAATAGACTAAAATTCTGTTTTAACAGAAAAGAAAACAAGGCCACATTGCAAAATAAGGTGTTTAATTCTCATTGGTCCAAAAGTGACAATATCTGTGATTTCCCAATGTGTGGTAGCTTAAACAGACATAGCATGAGTAGCTTTGGATTTTGTGTGCTTTATCAGCAAACCAATGCTGCAGAATCAACTTATTGACAGAAACCTTGGTGTTTAGTCCAGTGCTTCCCAACATTTTCTTCCTCAGAGCCTCAGTTTGCACAGACCGAAAAAGCAACATAGCCATTCTTGCATGCAACAATTCTTTTTCAGCATCAATAAAGCAACTTTACAAATGCTTGTGATCAGTGTTCAGTTACCTCACAGAAAATTTTTCCAAATTGTTGAATGGATGCCCACAGAGTCCCTCATATAGTATTTTTAAACCTTGCTCCGACTGTTATTTTGACACTGAAAATTCAATATGTGTTTGGCTGATGGGTGGAGTGGCATGTGTACTTCCAATCTAATTCGTCAATTTGGGTCAGCAGGTTGGGTTTCAAAATGACAGTGACCCTTGCAAAAACATCATTTTAGCTTTGCACATTCTTACAATCCTGTTCTGCTGAACATGAATTTGAATGAACATGTAACACCAGAATTACACTTTTCTCCCTCAATATATCTCGAGAGATTCTCCAGTAGACGCTGATAAATGCTCTAAGAGCAGCAGCTCATTTGATTAAATTTTCATAATTCAGTGCATTCATAACAACAGGGGAAAATATCCAACTTGCCAAACTAGTTTAGAGGAACCTGATGTCAACAAGTTGGTGCCAAACAATTATTATTCCAGCACTTTACTTTTTTCCCCACATCTGTCAATGAACAAGTGATATAAGCAAAGGAACATTTTAATTTGAAGTGTTGTGTTGCATTGACATCATTAGAGAAAGCACTAAGCAAAATAGCTTGACTGATTCAATTAGAACAAAGATTGAAAAGCATACTCTGGCCAATCAGGCCTACATTCTGTTTTCTGTCCAAAACCTACTCAATGACTTGGGAATTATGAAAAACAAAACAATACAGGATCAATTCATTAATCAATAGGAATACCAAGACTTTGTACAAAACCAACTGTTCATTGTTCAATTGAATCCCTTAAAGATCACCTTAAGATGTTTTGAGATTAAACTTGCTGAAAAAGCTATGTGCGAAAGGACATAAGACCTTTATTACATATTGCAATTCAAGGTGTTGATGGAAAGTTGAGCCTTATTCTTGGAGGGGCCAGGGAGAGCTGCTAATGAAAAGCTCAGCACCGTGTAGAGCACTTTTAGAAAGTGCAAGATGAAAGCTCACACCTGCCCTGCAACAGCAGAATATCCAAATTTAGGCACATATTTCATCACCGCTCGGTCTGAGAGAGAGGGAATGTTGTGTGAAGAAGAAAATCTGCAGCACTGGGGGAAGAGAAAAAGACAAGAGCGAGTGCTACAGAGCCTGCCTGCGTTTGTCCTTGCACAGATTTCTCTGAAATACCAACATATGAAATATTAGCAGAAAAAGCCAATAAAAATAAAAATCAAGAATTTCTGCAACATTTTCTCTGCAGTGTTCATTCCTCTGCTGAGAATGTCTGAGAGGAACAGCAGCATTGAACCTGAAAACTCAATTTAAACAATATCATGTTTGCAAATCCCAGGAAGCCAGAAACATGTTTGACTGCAAACATGAATTCACAGAAGGTTCTGCATTAAAGTCCGTATAAATCTGTCACGTCTATCATGTAAAATTCACCAGTGTGGCTACCAGAAATGACCTCTGTGTCTAAAAGTCATGCAGTGAGGATGCTGCTGTTGCAGATTTGTAGTCTCACTAAATAAATGACAGTGAGGGAGAACTGCTGGCTTTATAGCACATAAGATCTCAGACTAGAACTAGTGAAATCTGCAAGATGAAGCAAAACACTAAACAAAATCAGCAAATACTGCTTTGGGAATATGGAGAATTTTCAGATGTAGACTATACCAGGATTGTTCATTTGCATAGAATTGAAGCAGCGGGGATTTAAGCAGAGGTAGGAAAAATATTGTTTGTGTGGAAAAACATATGCATGTTATTATTATATCATGAAAAATACTATTATAAGCAAAATATGCAAAACCCATAAATCTGACTTATTCACACAATGTAAACTCAAGATCTTGTGATATTTCATAAGAATTTCTTATCCAACAAATTTAACAACAAATATACCTTAATGCGAATTAATAGGAACAGTGAAAACCATCGTAGCACTAGCGCAGAAGCAGACATCTACAGTCTTCTTTATGTCTGCTTTTATAGGGACAGCCAATCAGCACCAAGGAGAATAAATGTTGCTCCTGGATTGGCTGCTTTACAAATGTCATTCAATAGCGTGCACCTTGGTATTTCTGCTATCCAAGCTGCATTTTTTTCAAATATTTTAGACATGTTATACAAACAAGTGATGAAGAGCCAAATGTTCAGCAAATAATTTGGAGAAATGTTCCACAGAAAAATCCAGGAATAGGTAAATCCATGAATATTAAACATAAATAGTTGGGGGTGTCCACTGTACATTTAAATACCAAAAATGTTCCCAAAACACTATTGTAATTATGCCAGTTCTGTATGTAGCGCTGTAAAATTTGTCTATTTGCAGTATGATAGTATTATTTTTAAAAAGACGTTTCACACACTGGAACCCATTTCTAACAAATATCCGTTTGGCCTCTGAAAACACCATTTAAGTTGAGATTTACGGTTGAAACATTTAACTTTTTCATATTCAAAGGTTCTTGAGCATTTTAAACACAAAGAACTTTGACGAAATTCGTATAAAACCATGTCTTAAAGGAAAAAAACAGAGATTAAAATTTTTCTGGATTTAAATCTCAACTTAGTTGCCATCACTTCATTTGGGAAGTCAAACTTTTTAGGCGTACAAAGTCAGAGAGCAGAACATTCCTATGTGATGTGCGTGTATTTTCCACTTCAGACAACAATCAATACAGTCATTATCTGTGGCAAATGCACAGTGCATGCTGAACAAATTTTCACCAACTGAAACATTTACTTAATTGCTTTCAGATTTATTCACAGAATGAAATCATTGAGAAAATGATTACGGTCACCCAAGCAGGATTTCTCCAGGATGGCATTGTGTTTTTCGAGATAGAAATCTAATTATTACCCTGTGAAAATGAAGCCTAAATGACAACTTACTGAACTAATTAGGCGAAAAGCCTTATTTCAAAGAAACTCTGGACCAAGTAAGAGTTTTGATGGCTCTCTCTGAAAACAATCCTGCCTCACCTCAAGTTCTGCTTCAGCACCGACACAAATAGCCAGAGGGTAAAGCAAATCCTGACCTGTTTTATAGAAACAAAGGGATCAAATTAAAATGTTCCCACTGAGTGAGCAGAGTACACAAATATGCCCCCATGGGCGGGCAGCACCTGCTACACTCTGCTTCTGACAACCCCCCATTTCTCAAAAACAAGTTAAGTCTGACTTTAACGTCTCTATCAGATTAATAAATACTTTAGAAATTATAACAATTTCACTCACCAATCAGGACAAACTTTATTGAGCGACAACATCAACAGATGACAGTTGAAGCTTTGTTAGAGATGTACTTGTACCAGCTTATCATAGTCTTCATTGTAAGTATTCTCAATGCAATTAATTCGATCTTGGTAAAATAGGCTGAAAAAATTACATTGCAATTATTTTTGTACAAAAATTACAGGTAACTTGAAAACTCCTAAAGAAATCTTCACATCTGCCATTTAGTGAATCCAATTCATTGACTTGATTGAAAAATGGTTTTCCTTACCCGTTTCGTTGTCTTCATTTGATGTTACCAAATGATAACTTTGGGTGGCAAAAGTTGGCAACTTCTTTTGGGGAAAGTTACCAACTTTTGCAGATTTAGTTGCAACTGTTTCCAGTGCTTCCTTTTAGTTCTAGCTTTGTCCGTGACATCCTTAGTCTTTCTACTTTCACTAAGTGCAGAGACGTATTATGTAAGGTTGTGTCTACGAAAACTAAACAAAACGATAGCTGCCAATGCAGATATGGCCTATGACAGACTGCATTAAAAAAATCTGCTTCACCACACTTACATTCCAGATATTGGAAATGGTGTTATGACTAGACATATTAGTTAATTAAGATATCTCTAATTATTGTAAATTGCCGTTAAAGTGGCCTGCCATTTATCGCCTAAGGATTGCAGATGCATACCAGTAGGATAAAAGAGAGAAAGAAAATTGTTTGTTCAATCTTTCAGAACTGACAGTGACCCAAACATAAGTCAGCAATGTAAGGCATGAATAATTATAAGCCACCTTTCTTAATAACAAAACCTATTAGTAATAGTAATATTTTAACAATGAAGGTCATCTGTGAGCAAAATGGTGAAGGCCAATATGAATTCAGTCTCACTGATTTAGATGAGCAATTTACCCTATATAAAAGAGGCTTTTCATTTTAACATTTCCAAAATTATACGTTTCATAACCTATGTAGCTGTATTGGTAACTTACCAATAAAATTAAAAGAACAACTTTTTATTACTTAACAAAACACAAATTGTGTATATAAAGGTTTGAAGCTTTTGCTAAGGGGGAAACGGATTTACTATCCAACTGTATGTTATGTCAAAACATGAAACCAAGGAGCTCAGTAGAGTTTATAAAGAGGGGGAAATATGTTTTCACAGCTACTCCATGTGGTCTGCATTAATAATGGACTTAGCCTAATCCACAGTGAAACACATACGGTCCCATCATGACACAGTTCACTTTGGGGGAAATGGGTTTAGGGGGGTTATAATGAGAACCTTTGTGTGGATGTCTGTTTCTGAGCATAAGTTTAAACAGGACACCCAGGAGAGCAGCGGAGAGAACACAGAGCGACTTTTCACAGACTCAGGGATCGACTCTGCAAGTGTACCCCAAGGCAGCGAGGCTCTGGCTTGGGTCCAGAGGAGATCTGAATGCTTACATAAAGACAATGACAGGTAGACTAGAAGAAACTTGGAAAAATGAAATATAGGGGGATCCTCTCAGATTGCTTCTCAAATATTTTGGAGATGCTAAACATTTGCTTTTCCGAATACTTTGCTTCCAAATATTTTTACTGGACTGACAGTAAATATTTGAAGATGTATTTTAGTTTGTTTTTTTATTTAAAAATAGTTATTTCTTCTTAACTATAATACAGTTTAAACAGAAGCATGATCCCTGTCCAATACCAATGCTAGTAATCTATCGATTATTCTTATGATCAATCGAGTAATCGGATAAAAACAATAAAACATTGGTAAATCTAACCTAATAGCAGTATTACCATTGCATATCAACATCAGTCCAATTTTTCAAATTTGAGCTTCCCCAACAATAACTTTTCTGCAGTTTAGAAAATTAACCTGTAACAATAAAAGCTCACTTTCTAAGTTAACCTGAAGAAAAGTTATACAAAAATCTGAAATTAAATTAAATTTATTAACAAAGAGGCAGTATCACAAATACGCTTATAAAAAAAAAATTTTCTCCAGTTTTTGGTTTATGTACTCATCTTCAGTGAGTTTAACAGATGAACTCTCACCTTGCCCAGACATTTATAGCTTTGTGTTCAGCAATAACAGCGACGGGATTTGGCACCTTCGTTCATCACACACAGAAACACACCTACCAGGTATGTAACGTCACGATTCGCTTCGCCACCCGTTTGTTGCGACCGGGATGATATGAAATTTATTTTCCGGTCTGTCCGTAAAGCTTCACATCTTAAGCAAAGCCGCCCGCAGTGTTCAGTCTATCTGCTCACCTGTATAAATACACCTGCAGCCTCTTCCCCACCGTTTGCTCTGAACCAGCAGCTCCAGGAGGAAAAAAGCTGCTGTACTACAAGAATCGCTCCCGTCATTTTAAGGATGCTTATGCTTATGTCCCCCGAAAAACGACAAAAATCCAGACATTATCATGAATCAATATAATTCTCCCAGGCCGAACTTGAAAATTGGGCGTTATGCTGCTAACACTTAGCTTTCGTCAACAACTCGGGCGGAAGTAAAAAACGGTGCATTAAATAATAAAACATAACTTAAGTAAGCTTCGAGGCAGATACATTTTCCACGAGAAATTTTAATGATCGAAGTACTCAAATCACTCTAGGAATCATTTCAGCCCTAGTTGTGAAAATCAAAGTTGTCACTGAACATTTGCAGCCTGCTTCAGGAGACAGGGACCGGTCATAAAACCTGAGGTTCTGGTATTGCATATGGAGGTGAAGGAGGTTGGATATAGAAAGAAAAAAGGTAAGTAGGGTTTTGCTACAGATTAGAAACCCAATTAATTAAATATGTGCTGGAAAGTAAACGTGTAACAGTAGACTTATTCATACCGTCCAACATGCACTTGCACACAGAACACAGAAAGTTTGTGTGCTGAATAAAACTTGAAATTTCTGAGAACAACTATCGGAGTTTGCTCTTTGGGAAAATCTATTTCTCTGTCAAATAGGGATGAAAGAACTGATCAAACAAAACTTTTATGGGTATATTTATCATACATATAGTTGTATAAAAAAAATCAGGACCCCCTGGGTGTGTTTTTTCCAAGTATATTCCGATATATGGATATTTATTCATTTCAATATGACTCAAAAATTCAAGTAACATTACAAACAAAACTGAATATAAAAAGTCTTTTTTTTATTGAAAAATGTAATTTCTGATAAAGAATCAATTAGGACATTCCCACATTTGTTCCCATTTAAAATTACAAAAATAAAACAGATGTGTCACATCAGGAGCATATAATGAGCACATTGCTATTGAGCACTTTGTAGGTTTGTCTCAATTAAGCCTGTGGTGGAAAAATTTAAACAATTTAACATCTATTGATCATGTTATATGAAATGCTTGTGAACTCTCACCAAGATAAAGCTATGTGGGTTACATGTACAAGGTTGGAAGTTATTTTTTTAACTTCCAACCATGTTTCCCAGGCTTTGGATCCCTTATCCTTGGTATAAAACTCATGTGTTGTCTCTGCCTTTCAGAGCTTTTCATCCAGACCTGCTTCATTACTGATTGTCCTACGAGCTCTCTATATTGTGCACAATATATGAATAAACCTGATTTAGTGATTTTACCTGAACAGCACTTGGAATTTTTTTTTCCCACAACAAGCCTCAGGCATTTAGCCTGGTGGTATAACCATGGCTGGCCTTCTAAGCAAATTTACTCCTGCAGCAAACAGCAAGATGCAAAAAGAAGTCTCAACAAAAGTTAAAGTGTTATTGTGGGACCCGCAGCAGAATCTTCATACTGTTGGATAACGATTCGCAAAGGGGCAACAACAGACCCAGGCAATGTGCCCAAGTTACTAAGGTCAGCAGAGAAAGCTTTAAGCACTGGAATGACAGACAGAAAACAGAAAAAGAAGGAAAATGTGGATTTTATTATAAATGCAGGGTTTCCCCCAGTGTATTATAAGCCTGGCGGCCGCCATGCTTTACTGGCTTATGTTTTTAGGAAAATAATGATTAAAAACATAATAATAATAATATATATATATTAAGCAGGATTACAAGCGTCTCTGTTACTCTGAGCATTTCAATAGAGGAGAAGATTCATTCCTAAAGAATAGGTTTATAATAGATAAGTTTATAGTTGATGCGTTTAAAGCCGGCAGCGCGCGGACCAGTAACACAGCTGGCGCCTCTGGCGTTGCCTCGTGCGATGCCGCTGTTTTACCTCACTTTACCTCAGAGGGATCGCGCGTGCCTCCTTTCACTCAAACTGGACACAGGCTGGCCTGTATGGATATTTACATCAACTTCCTGTGAGAAATTATGTTTCTTTGGAGAACTCAAGGTAGGAGTTTAAACCCCGCCGCATTAGCTCTGGTTGCGCAGCTATATGAACCGCAGGAATAACTTGTAGTCGTGAATTCAGAAGTTCGCGTTGAGGGAGCAGTGAGAATGATTCATCTTTGTGAACAAAAAATTATATGTGGTGTTTACATCTCAACACGCTGCCCAGCGTGTGGCTCTGCCTTCCCTGTAAAATTTATGTATGTGTTCCTGGTTGGCCGGCGCGTTAGTGGTTAACGAATCAGGGCTAACCTCATCATGCAGGTGCAGCCCGGTGAGGGGCTTTCGCGCTCGCCTAGTAGTCGCGCTTCACTCTGGTTTTATATTATTTTATTAGTGGTAGTAGTAGTAGTAGTATTTTTCCGGTTACTCGAATAAACACATCAGTAAACGCACCATATCAAATGCGTTGTCTACTTAGTCAGCCAGAATTAATGCGCGCGACCGCGCGGAGATCTGAAAGTCTCGTCCCATTAACTCCAGCAACCAGAACAGTTTCTGTGACGCTTATTAAAAACTCAACAGACACGAAATGGAAGAAGTACTAAAGCCACATTAGCAGCATTAAATTAAATCTCCCGTTTGTTGCGCATCTCTGCGCAGTGCAGCGGATTTAACTCATCCTGCAGGGCCGGTCCAAGGCTGCATGAGGCCTTGAGCAGAATTTGACTTAAGGGCCCCTCTTCCTGCTAAAACAACGAGAACCTCTAACAGTTTCTGTGTTAGATTTAATCTGGGAGAGGGGGAGAAGTTTAATTGGCCAACCTAAAAACAATCAGTTATAACTGCAGTTTACTGATATGTATTTGTAAACAAACAGAGTTCAAATTCAAAGATTAAACTCACAGCATCAGATTATTGCTGTGGTTACAAAACAATCTAACTATGAATATTGTTCCTTGAGGTTTTACAAAGTAAACTTGCCAGCTCCTTTAACACCATTGATAATCTCAATAAATAAATGTTACATTTACATATCTCTGGTCTATGGGGCCCCTGAAGCCCCGGGGGGGCTTTTGGAGCTGCTGGCTTAATTTGGATTAAACAGAAGAGCAAATAATTGATATTCATTTTAATTGGATTTTTTTGATTTGTTGTTTTTAAGACTAGTTGTGGGTTTAGATAGCGAGATACCGGCGTTTTTCCGTAACTTATAATTACCCAGTAATATTTTTACATTTCCTGTTTACTTAACATTTTTTAATACAAAAACACTGTAGACCGCTGGTGGACCGCCTCGGCGACCACCGGGCTTAGCAAGTTTTCTGGGGGAAACCCTGAAATGTATTATATTTAACAAAAATATCCCGGCAGCATGATTTTCTAATATCATTCAGCAGTAATGCAATTGGAAAATAAAGAAGAGAAAAAAAATTTAGAATAAAAAAGTCTCAGTCCGTCTTTTAGAATAAAATGCTTCCTAATCTCAAAAAGCCTGTATAGAATACAACCTCATATGCAAATATTCCATCGACTCCAGTGTCGCCACAAAGTTGTGGCTGAAATGAGAAGCCTGCAGCTATGAATGAGTGCAACAACTAAAATGTGAAGCACAGCAAAGGGAGCATAAATATTCAGCCACAATCACACCAGCAAAGGTTACAGAACATAAATAAACATTGTGAGTCATGCAGAAGCCAATTACGCTTTGTTTTAGCATGAATCTGATGTGTATCTGATATTTTATTTACATCACATAAAAGCTATGACTTCTCTCTCTGCTGCTTTATGGCACAATCCAGTGCAAGCCTTCAAAACAAACACATCAGTAAAGCACTGAAATATCTTACATAATAAGCAGGCACTACTTGTTTTCTGTTCAACAGAAAAACTTTTTTTTTGACAAATCTATCAGTTATCCCAAACAACCTTGCTACCCAGGACTTATGTGGTGAACTATGATGGGCCGAAGACCCGGTGGTTACATATAGGCCTTGTCCTGCCCTTTGTAGTGTTAACATGAGTGGGTGTGTGGCATTGACTGTAATGTCACATTCACGCTCTGATGATAACCCTGTCTGGCGTGTGCATTAGTCCTTTCTTCTGTTTTCACATAGAACTTAACTCCAGTGAATGCAAAGAGAGAAGTTAAAAAAAACATTTTTTAAAAAAGGAACGTCCTGCAGATCACCTCCAGCTGTCTGTGCACACTCACAACACCTCACCTTTAAAGGTTACCGTCTTCCCCGAAGTAAAGACCGCTGTACGTGTTGCAGTCACGGACGGGTCGCATTTTTAATGGAGCCCGCATGAATAATGGCTACCACCCGCGGCTCCACGCTCAAAATAATTCAGCAGAGGGGAGATGATGGAACATTGATGTAGGGACCCCCTTCAGCCAAAGTAGGGGATGCAGGGTCAGGTTCAAATCCTGAACCATATTCAGTCAATCTTAAAACTCTGAACCCCAGCAGTCATTTAGTCAGGATTGCTCATCACTGGGTTGGAGGGATGGATTAAATCTGTTCAGGCTTTTTTTTGTTTTTTTTGCTTCGTATTGCACAGTTTGACTTTATTTCCCCCTGTGGACAGTATGACCTCATCATGGCCAGGATCAGCTGTTCATCATCTGAAGCTGGCATGACAGAAAGCAGGATGTCCAACTTCCCTATGTGGATTAATTTTAATAAGGGTGGTTAGCTTGTATCTGAAGCAACTTGCAGTCAGGAAGATTTGGGAATAAAAATTGTAATGAATGAGTTTGTGGTGGTTATTTAGTACTAAGAATAAAAAAATAACTATAAACTTTAAAACACCCCAACAAGCCAGGTTTCCTTTAAATATTCCAAGTCGTATATTGGTAATTCCCATTTACTTTTTCCAAGGAGCTCAACCTTCCTGCACCAACAACAAATTCGCAAAAGCATAGCTTTCTAATTTATCATTTCATCAACAGGCACTCTGGAACTCATTCTGGTGATCTGTAAGCATCAGTACATTTCCTCCAGGAAGTTCATTTGTTCAGCTTTATTCCATTCTATTGCTTTTTCCTTAATGTATTGCAGTGATGTCTATATTGTTTCGGGCTGCCACCTTATCGTGGTGGAGGGGTTTGAGTGCCCCAATGATCCTAGGAGCTATGATGTCTGGGGCATCTTGCCCCTGGTAGGGTCACCCAAGGCAGACAGGTCCTAGGTGAGGAACCAGACAAAGTGCAGCCCGAAGACCCTGATGATGAAAAAGAACTTTGGATTTTGTGTTCCCTCGCCTGGACGCGGGTCACCGGGGCCCCACTCTGGAGCCAGGCCTGGAGGGGGGGCATGATGGCGAGCGCCTGGTGGGAGACCCATGGAGCCCGGCCGGGCTCAGTCCGAAGAGGAAACATGGGTCCCCCCTCCCATGGGCCCTGGATTGGCAGACTGGGGTGGTGGTCCCCCTGTTCAAAAAGGGGGACCGGAGGGTGTGCTCCAATTATAGAGGGGTCACACTCTTAAGCCTCCCTGGCAAGGTCTATTCAGGGGTCCTGGAGAGGAGGGTCCGTCGGATAGTCGAACCTCGGATTCAGGAAGAGCAGTGTGGTTTTCGTCCTGGTCGTGGAACACTGGTCAGCTCTACACCCTCAGCAGGGTCCTGGAGGGTGTATGGGAGTTCGCCCAACCGGTCTACATGTGTTTTGTGGACTTGGAGAAGGCGTTCGACCGTGTCCCT
>CAEFZX010008301.1:0-18626 GCA_903066825.1 Alfaro cultratus
GCTGCTGCTGCTGCAGCTGCTGCTGCTGCTGCTGCTGCTGCTGCTGCTGCTGCTGCTGCTGCTGCTGCTGCTGCTGCTGCTGCAGCTGCTGCTGCTGCTGCCCGTAATTTTAGACTTAGCTTTCTTTGATGGCGCGCGCGCGAACACGCACACACACATCAGATCACACAACACGAAGCAAAGCGAAAAAAAGTGGAGGAAGTCGCTGGGAATCAAATCCTGTTTGTAGCGTGGAAAAATAGAAACGGAGTCATTGTGTTTGTTTACTTCCGTCTGACACGGCGACGCGGAGCATTTAGGCTTTTACCACATAGATTTATTAAATGTGCTACTTTTGTATTTGATTTTAAAAAGTAAGGAAAAATCTGGAGGTACACAGACTCGAATGCGTCTGGCCAAAAACCCCCCAATAATAATAATCATTAAAAAAAACACACAAATTAATCCCGAGAATTAAAGTGATTTAATTGTTTTGTTATTTTCAGTTTTAATAATTACATTGGTTTTTTGTTTGTTTTTTATCGTAGTTTGTAAGCTTACTTTGTGCTATTTGGTCATTTTTATGTCATATCACATTATTTACTTTGTTTTTTAATTTTTAAAATGAATATTCTAACCTTTAAATACACTTTAAAATTATTCCGAAAATATTAGGTCAAGATTATAGCTTAACATGCCAGAAATTGATAGAAAAATAAATAAATATTCTCACCTTTGTCAAAAACAAACAAACAAAAAAAGTGATACCAATCTGAAATAATCATTTAAAAAAACAGTTTCTTCTCAGTCCGCTGCAGGTCCGCGTGAAACATGAGGAGGCGCGACGAGCTGCGAACACAGCTTTTTGAAAATGGCGCCCCAGTAAACGCCTCCCAGTCGGAGTGTGTTGGGAGGCGGGCTGTGTGTGTGTGTGTGTGTGTGTGTGTGTGTGTGTGTGTGTGTGTGTGTGTGTGTGTGTGTGTGTGTGTGTGTGTGTGAGGCTGCAGCCTCTGCTCCCGTCTCGGTTGGTTGTAGGATCATGGAGCTCAGGTCGTCCAGCTCTCCTCCACCCTCCAACCCGGCGCGGCGGTCGGAGCTGTCGCGCGTTTTTGCGCACCGAAGAAACGGCGCGCTCCACGAAAAAACAACAACAAAAAAACCCCAAAACCCTGCAGGCTTCCATCCCATCCCCCCTCTTCTCTTCCTCAACTCAACACGGAGCACTTCTTCCCGTTTCCCGTGCGATCTTCCCCGCACAGCGTGCATATTTTTCGTCCCTTGCTTTGTTTCCTCCGTCCTGAGCGCATTTGCGTCAAAAAAAAATCAGAGCAAAACCCGAAGTGTCCACCCGCAGCTGTCCCCGCGCGCAGGCAGGCTGCCCGCCTAACCGCGCAGTCTAGCCAGCAGCTGAGACTTCCAGGGGAGAGCGGGATCTCTCTCTCTCTCTCTCTCTCTCTCTCTCTCTCTCTCTCTCTCTCTCTCTCCTCGTGTCACTCTTTCTCTCGCTCCTTTCCTCAACGGCGGAGCGGCAGCGAGGGAGAAGAAAGGAGGAGGGGGAAGCCCACGCTGATAGCTGGAGGAGAGGAAGCCCCAGCGAGCTGAGCTGCTGTGTGTGTGTGTGCCTGTGTGTGCGTGTGTGTGTCCCTCTCCCTTTGTGTGCGTTTGCGCATTATAGCGGTTGCTAGGAAATCCTTTCTGTACTGCTGTGAGGGAACACCTACAAGGAGGATGAGAAGACAACAGCTTAAAGAAAGGCAGCGAAATAAAAATCAGACTTAATGGCTTTAAAATATACATTCCAGTCTTTCTAAATAGTCTGTTTTTAAGACTTTGCTGTGGGCTGTGATGTGGGGTCAGGGCGAGAATTAGGAAGCTGGGGGGGTCCTGGGCTACAGACCGTTTTGGGTCCCTTCCCACACATGTAGATTACAATAGGCTCAGGCCCCATCCACCCTGGAACTCCAAACTGGGGGAAGTTTTTAACCGTTTGTGCCCCGTCCGCCCAGTGGATCCAAGGTTTAATTTTTAAACCTGCTCCAAGTGAAAACGTCGCCCTTGTGTATTCATGTGGGAAACAAAAACACCTCTTTTGTGGAAGCACTGATGTGTTGGCCCAACCTCTAACATGACCTCTAACACATCACACATAACAATGGCAGACTGCATGTTCGTCTTGTAGTTTATTAGTTTCATGATCCGTTGTGACGGCTCATATGCAGAGGCTGTCCTGGATTTGGTTCTCAGTCTGAGGCCGTGTGCTGCGTTTCTGCCACTTCTTCCATCTGCCTATTTCCTGTGCAATTAAATAAATTGTCAAAAGATGTAAATAAAGGTCGCTAGTGCCTAAAGAAATTGTTTAAAAAATTATTAATTCAATGTAACACGAAGAAGAAGCTTTTCTTTGTCGTCACCCAACACCAAAGACTCAACTTGGACTTTGTGGTTTGCCATTCTTATTATCTTTTGTTTCCCACTAACCTCATGTGTATGTCCTGTATCCATGTCTAGCGCCACTTGCAGGTGTTGGGGATACAAACAGCGTTTTGGGCTGTTGTCAGTGTTTCCTGTGGATGAAAAAAATCCTAGAATCGTTCCGTGTGGACATTAGGTACACATCAACTTTAGGGCCTATAGGCCTCGTTAAAGTGCTTCTGAAACTATCTGAGACAGACGGGACAAACAGCCATACATGCACACACTCACACCTAACGAGAATTCAGGAAAGATCAGGGCGAACATGCAAACTCCACGCACAAAGACCCTGAGCCTGGAATCAAACCCAGGACCTTCTTGCTCCAAATAATAATAATTGTGAAACAAACATGAGCAGAAGTGTTGCAGTGACTATGCCAGGCCTGCGTTTGGTGCTATAACAGAATTTGCATTAGAAGGTTTCTGTTATGTCTGAGGTGCTTGGAGTTGATCAGTGTTTTTAAAGTTGCTGGGTAATCTGTATTTAAATGAAAATCCAATCAATTCAAACACGTTGCAGTGACAGTTGAGAAAAAGCTGTTTATATTTTGTTACCGATCCAATTCCATGTAAATGTAGGGCCAGCATCACCAATACTGATACCGATACATTTTATTATTTAAGTTTGATATATCGTCAGACTTCTGACTTTCAGTTGTTTTTGTAGTTTTTCCTTTGAATTATTTTGTTCAAACCTAGAACAGAATTTGGACAAAGTTTATTGGTGTCTGCAAAATATTTTGATGACATGTTAACGTGATAAACAGAAACAACAGAAAAACAAAACAAATACACTTTTTCATAAAGAAATAAATTGCAAAGAAGTATAACTTGAGAGCAAAGCAAAACAAAATGTTTTTTGAGGTAGATTTGTAAAACTACAGCCCAAAAATAAAATACAATTACAAGAGGAAATCTGGAACTAAAGCCTCAAAACCATCATATGGTCGCATCAGATCAATGTCATTATGCCAGCTTTGATCTGATAGTGATCGATCCACCTACTTCTAGCGGAAAGATCAAATGTTGTTTAAATTCCCCAACAAAAGGAAAGAAAAACAAAAAACATTGAAATGGTTTTTCATCTAAAGCAAAATATATAAAGTTTAGTGTCACGAGTCAATAGTGTTAGGTCATGGATTCCTACTGCGCTCACACCGCTAAAAGCTAGAGAGTGAGCACTTACCATTGAGTAGATATCCAAATAACCAATAAAAAACTTGCTTCAGCTGACATAACTTTATTTTTTGTTTTTTTTTACCTGAAGTTCTCGTGTCACCCCCTGCTAGGATAGCAGCCTGGGCAGTCGGCCATTTTCCATATAAAAATGTCCCAACACATACAGGCTGCCTCCTTCATTGTAAGAGAATGGATCTAACACTAAAAGCATATGTGTGTGTGTGTGTGCGTGTGCGTGTGTGTGTGTGTGTTTGGGATACTGGTGGTATTTCCAGATAAATCACTCTCAGCTTGCAGAACAGTCAGCCCTCACCTATGTAAAAGCACCCCTGAGGGCATTAGATTTATCTGCAAGAAGAAGGTCCACCACACACACACACACACACACACACACACACACACACACACACACACACACACACACACACACCCTTACCCTCCCAGAGCAAAGCCCCTCCCACTCCCTTCTCTCAGCATGGAGATGGATGGCCAACGTCTTCTTTGTCTACATGCAAATGGACTTTAACCCCAAATTAATGGATAACTCCCCAGAAAGGCCTAATAATGCTCTGCTCTGCGTTGCAGGGCCAGCACAAGGTTGTGTGAAGCCCCAAGCACAATTTCATTTGGGGAACCACTTCCAGTGAAAGGCTCAGGCATTCTTTCAAAAAGGTCATTTTGTGGCATCAGCTGGAACATTGCAACCTTTTATGCTGCACAACACTGACTGTAGCAGCAACAAGCAGCTGTCAGGAATCAGCCTGAATGCAACGACTGGTAGACTTTAGAAGAAGTGGATTCCTCATGTACACAGCTGGATCTTATGATAGGTGGTTTTAGCTATTTTTACCTTCGTGTAACACTCTGTGGTCGCATTCAAACATAGCTATGCTCCCATAATACATTCAGATTCCCCCAGACTCCCACTCACATGGCACAAAGGGAATTACAAAAATAGAATTGTGCAACAGACCCAACAGGGTCTGCTTTGTTATTTCTGCCTGTGGGTCCAGAGGAAGCATCCATAAACAGCATAAAGTTGTACTAATTTAAGTTTTGAGACATTAATCTGCTGGAGGTAGCCTTCAGAAGATGGGAGCACGGGGGTCATAAAGGGACGGACATGGTCAACATCAATAGTCAAGTAGGCGGTGGAGTTAAAAGGTGTATTCCCACCGAACCTGTTTAGTTCGCTTTAACCAAGCTCTGGTTTGTGTGCCTATAATGTCCAATTTGTTTGGGGAGTTGTGAATGTGTAATCGAACTCCGAAGAGCAATTAAGAGGTCTCGGATTGGTTGAAGTGAACTCTGGTGCGGTTCAAATGCTTATGTGAATGCAAGGCTTCAAAAGCAGGACATAGACCACAGTGCAGGGCATTCTGGATAAATACAACCCAAACAAATATCAAATATCTTGTTCGTCTTTTACCAAAAGAGAAATCCTACAACTGGTGAAATCGGAGGACACTTCATTTGCGCTCAGTGTCTTCTTCAGAGGTTTTTGTATCATTTTCTTCAGTGTTTCTTCCTGCAGTGCCGCTACAGGTAAAGGGGGTGAACACGTTCATTTGACACAGTGCAGTGTGAAAGAGAATGGCACCAGCTGAAAATGTAACCAATGTTGCAATCTACTGGACTATCAGGTGTGAAATCACTCCCTGGTTGTAGTAACAGCCTTCCCAGCTTGTCATTGTTCTTCTTATGCCTCCTAATGAACCATCATTAGATGCAGGTGCGTTAAGTCAGGGAGAGAACTAAAATATGCAGGATGTCGGCCCTCCAGGAGCGACTTTGGGAACCACTTCCCTAAATGATGCCCAGTTGGTACAAAGGTACAAAAGTTGACCCTTCATCACACGTTCAGCAGCCTGGACTGGATGGACCCATGAGTTAATGTTCATTTCCACATCTCATCCTGGAAACTGACTCATTGAACCATTGACTGTGTTTCTCCAATCTGCTGTTGTTCAGTATCGGTGACCCTGTGTGTTTGGAACCTGTGTTTTTTTCGTCCACACAATATTACTGGACATATTCACATTGTCGGATCATTTTCTGTAAACCCAGAAGACGGTTGTATCCCAGCAGATCAGCGATTTCTGAAACGCTCCGACCCTCCTGCCCGGCGCCTGCAGCCACCAACTTAAATCCCCTTCCTTCCACATTCTGACGCTCGGTTCGACCCTCATCCAGTCGACTTGATTTCTAGGTGCGGAAAAGCATCGGCTTTCTGTCATGTGACCGACTGAATCCCTGTTTGTGACAGCATGCAGTTGAACAGGTGTACCTAATAAAGTGGTGAGTAAGTACATTTGCAAATCCGGTGTGTGTGAACCCAAGTGCCTTAGGGTTCCGGAGCCAGCAGGAGGCCCTGAGCAACGTCTGCTTATAAATCAGAACAGCTCTGTTTAGATCCAGACTTCCTCACTCATAGGAGCAGCAGCTGTCAGTGAGAATGCAGCAAACGGGGGTGTGTTTTTTTTGTTTTTATTTTTCTCCACAATGAGTGCTTTGGAAATTAAAGAAAGCCTGTCCCAAAGGGGGAAATTTCAGAAACCACACAACCGCTCTGACCAACCTCCTCCGCCACAACAGTGAAAGAAATCCCCGCCAGCGTGCCTCCTTACTGTTTTCCCACCCTTCTTTATAACCCCCCTTGTGTGCCCCTCTCCCCCACAGAAATATCACATTGTTGTAATTCTATTTGCGTTTTATGTGCTGACATTTGAACTTTTGGGGCTGTTATATTCTACGCCAAATGCACAGGATGATGACAGACGCTGGTGGGAGTGGTGGCGGTTGGAAGAGAGGGGGTAGGGGTGCAGGAATCAGGGTGCAGATATGATCCCCCCCATTAGCCGCGGCGCCGCGCTGCTCCGCAACATTACCACTGCACTAAAATTTTATTTTAGTAGCGCTGCACTCGCTCGGCTTGATCAGGAGAAATCCCCCCAGAGCGGCTCTGACTGTGTTGTGTATTTAGGAGCCAGCTCTTGTTATATACAGTATTTCTCTGTGAACAATAAACCCACATCCTGCATGTGTGTGTGCTTGTGTGCGTAGGTGTGTGTGTGTGTCACCCTTGAGCGCAATCAATGGAACACAGCCATTTGCTTCGTGTCAGGAGCAGACCGGATTACCACGGACGTAAAAATTCATCTGGATAAGGGGCCACTTGTTGCTGGGAACGACGATAGCTGGAGGTATGAGGAGAGGAAATAGGAGGAGGGATGTTGGAGCAGTTTCATCGAAACAAGATACATTCCACATAAATGTGCATTACTAAAAGATGTCAGTTGTTTTCTGCGTGCTTTGAAATAATTTTTTTTTTTGCGTAACTGTTCACGTTTCAATTAGAGCTGTTTGGTTTTTATTTAACTGAACGGAGGTTTTTCAGAAGCACTTCCAAAGCATTTAATTCAAATTATGGGTACTTATTCTTTCTTCTTCTTTTTTTTTTTCTTACCAAATCTCTGCTTCCACCCTACATTACCTCAGATGCAAATGTGTCTAGTTAAAGTCATGTGTCAGGTTTAACTTTATTTGAGAGATAAAAGTAATTAAATACAATTAAATCATGGTAAAAATGGAACTAAAAATGGTTAGAACTTGACACACACTTGCATATGCACTGCATCAGGTTAATTTGACCATTTGCCAGTTCATACTCCAATTTTGTCCATACATGCTCAAACCAAATTATTCCATGCCTATATATTTAGCTGCTCTGTCTAGTTTTTTTTAATTTATTTTATATGAAGTAAACTATTTTTGATAAATTATAGAAAAAAAGTCATAAAAATACAATAATCTTTTATGTAATTTTAACTAATTGTATAGCATTTTTAATTCTTTTAATCACACCCTATTTCAATGGATTGTTCTAATCAGCATTTGGGTCATTCAGTTATCATGAAATGTGAGCGACTATATGAGTACCATGTCCACGTTTCCCTATAGTAAATTACCATCAGATTATAGAAAATTACTGTACTTTAAATTATGGGTTTCGAAGCACCCATGACAACCCACTCGTACAAGGTGTAAGTTGATGTTTGGTCAATCGCAGGCTGTCTGCTTTAGTACTTTTTTCTTGGGCACAACTCAACCAAAACTGGATAAGTGGGATAAAATATCTAGTGCCCTAAATGCACATACACCCCCCCCCCCCACACACACACACGCACACACACACGCCTACACACCCGAGCGCACACGTGCAAACACGTAATATAAGAATACACACAAAGACCAATACTCAAGGACACACACTCTTACAGTTCAACTTTTTTTTAGCTAAATATTTATTTGAAATTTAATTTCGTCATTGAATTGACACAGTGAAACTCTACGTCCAAGTACATAAATGAAACTTTTAATTACAGTTTTTTTTTATCTGAACCACTGACCTTTTCAAAAAGCACAACTGCATAATTTCCTCTGAACATCTGACCCATTAAGCCATTTTTAATGTCATAATTAATTTGACAAACCAGCTCTTTTCACTAGTTCAACTTACCCATTTTATCTGCAAATGTTTTTTTTCTGAACATGTGAACCTTTTCCGCATGAGCCACTGTCCACCTGTACAACTGGCACATTTTACAAAAAACTGTTTTCCCAATTAATGTACAATTTTTGGAATATTCTTTCTGAAATACTGGCACTTACTGTATTTGGACAACTGTCCTATTCCACCAGAAGAACTGACACATTTACGTTGGACAGCTGCTATGTGGAGAAGACAATTCAGGAATTAAGAAAAAAATATTAACATTTCCATTAATCTAATTACATGTTATTACAGTCATAAGATCTTTTATCTTCTATCGGCCTCTTTTCAAACAAATTGTGTAAAATTGCATATCAATTTCCATGACTATTTGTCTCATTATTATAATTTTTTGTTATTCTCTGTTGGAAATAAATAAATAAATAAATAAATAAATAAGCACATAACTTTTTTTAATGTAAAATAATATCTGACATGTAGCAGAATAGTGAATACGACCACTGTTCTGTAACTATTTAAAAAAGTTGGACAAAAGAGACAGTCTCCATGATTTAGAGAAAAACCTTAACTGTCTCATGAAACGTGGCATGGATAACAAGTCTGGTCATGTGGTTTGCGATGCAGTTCTTCTACAGTCAGCGGATGACACCCGTGCCCTGAATTTCTACCCTAACCCCCCGACCACTTGGAGTGTCATTCAGCTCCATAAAACGACAAGTGAAAAGCGTAGAATTCATAGAAATGACGTGAACCGTATCCTGGGTTGCATGCTATTTATACGCATTCCCTGAAACCCCTGCTAGTGCGCACTCTGAACTTTTCACTCATTCCTCAGCCTGTGGTGTTGCCACGTTCACTCAGTCTCATGATCCACGCAGTGTCTGTAGAAGCACTGTTGTTGTTGAGAAGGGTGACTGCACCAGATGAGGGAGGCAGCAACATGCCCTCTGCTAACACCTGTAGCATAGTTTGCAGGTAGCATGTGCTAGCAACAGATTCTCACACTATGATTGAGTTAAAAAAAGAGACACAGTTTCACTTTAAAAAAAAATTAAAACAGGAATGTATAATGTGATCATATTTATCTTACTACAGAAAAGCTGATTGTTACTACAACTGTGTTGCTAACAAAATATAACATGCTAACTATTTCTGCAATGTTATTTCTAAGCTTGCTATATTGATTTTGAATGACAAACTTAAGCAAAATATATTGAATCAACATCACAATTTTATTTTATCTTTCAAGTGCTCATTGCACAGAATATTACACCTTTTTGCTGCACTGCTAACCAGCTAACTGGTACAGCCAATAGTACAATTTGTATTTCTCTTTATAGAGAAATACAAATATACCGAGCTGGTGCATTAGTTAGGGTGTCTGCCAGGGTAGCCAGCCAGCAGTCAGTTGCCTAGTAATCACAGTTTGTTGCCGTAGTTTTAACACAGTATTAATAAAACGAAAGTCACTAGTTTTTACAGAAATGTCTGTCATTTTTCAAGGAGTTGAATTTGTCTGTATTGTGAGCGAAAGAATCTTGTCAGGGCCTTTCTTCACCAGCAACGTGCAGCAACTGGTGGGGGAGGGTCTAGGCCTGTAGCAATAAATCAATTAATCAGTTAATCAATTAATCGTGTGATAAATTCAAACAAGCTCAATATTTTCTGTTGATTGTTTGTTTTTCTTCATGTTTCTCTCTCTTTCTTCCAAAACCTGGATGAAAAAAGTCTTCAGTCTGGTTCTTTGGTCTCAACTGGTTCCTGTTTTGAATGGTAATTTTATGCACTAGGACTTCATAAATAAATGTATCTGTTGTTTCAGTTTTTATCTATTTATTTTGGGTATTTGAAATGTCTTCCAGTTCCAGTGTTAAATGTTCATTAGAATTTAAAGTTTATTGATCTTTCAGGATGTATTCTTGCATTATTATTACGCCATAAGGTTAGGGTTAAAATGATCTCAAAACAACAATATAGTGTTTGTTCCAATGACTTATTGGACAAATTGTCATGCAGCAAAAATTGCAATGATGCTGGGAGAGGCAGCTACCTGGTGCTTCGTACTAAAGTCGGGGAAAACTTCTGTCACTCTGGGAATTTCTCTCCCGTGTCATTCAAAGGATGAAGGCTTAGGAATGGTAAGACTCTGAATGTTAGGATTGAATCTGTAGCCTTTCAAAATCTTGGTGTGCCTTCATACCTGCAGCTGGCTTGTGACTCATTTCCAGGTGTTGGTTGAGTTGACTGAAACTCATGCCGATGTTTGACTAGAAACCCAGCAACAGCAACTTTTTCCATAGTTCTCTAAAGTCTCAAAGCTTTCTCTCTGAATGGTTTCATCCTTTGCTAATTTCACACTTGTGAGACATGACTATTTGCTCTTTTTGTTCTTATGCATTTTACCAGTAAATGCCCAGAATGTGATGACTATTCCCCAAACAGTCGACTTCCAGCTCTGGGACATGTCTTTGTGAACTGTCTGATACTCTCTTCATGCTGAATTTCACTAACCACTTCTTTAATCACAGCCAGCCTCGGGCTTTGAAGGCAGACATCTGGGTCAGACCAGAGGCCAAGCAGCCAAAAAGAAAGAGACGATAGTTTAAAAACTGTAAAAAGAAAAAAAAAAGAAAAAGAAATGAAGAGAAACCCAAAGAGAAAAAGCGAGTCGCTCCTTGTGCTGCTCGAACCCACTGGATCAGCGTTGAGTTGACCTTTGACCTCCCAGCTGGACCAAAAAAACCCAGCCTTTTGGACACACACTTCCCCTTTTTCTTTGCTGAGCGGATCACATGACTCTCCGGGGCCTACCACACCAAGCCGCGTGATGCTGCTGCAGATGTGAGGACAAGGGGGGCTGTGAACTTATAAAAAGGGGGGGAAAAAAGAAGTTTTTAGTGAAAGATTGGAAGGGGAACAAGGGCTCTGAGATGACACGGAAAACAAGCGATCGCATCAGCAGACAGCTAGGAGGGGGCTGGAGGGAGGTCACAAAGCTAGCTTTGTTTCTGTTCTGGCTGCAACATTAGCAGCTGCAATCTAAAAATCGCTGAGAGAATAGAGGATGGATGGCCAACGCTGTGGAGGGGGCGAATGGCCTGGCGTGATGCTAAAGAGACGTCTCTGTTTGTGCCCTGAGCGCGCTGTTTCATAGAATATGCATACAGGCCATAACTCATGCAGAGAAAGGAGGACCTACATGACAGATTCCAAGATGAACGCGACGCTGTGTGTCCTGTGATGTAACATCCTTTTTATGGCTGATATGCATTACAATATGAGAGCGAAGATGAAGGAGTTTACTGCTTTGGCATGAAGTCACATCCGAGGACGCTTTGCTGTCTGAGCTCACCAGTTTGGAGCTGCCTCAGTTATTCACCTCTGGGGTCAGAGTAAGTTTTCCATGCAGTCACCGTGTGTGAATGTGTGTGTGTGTGGGGGGCCTTGTTTATGATACAATGTAAGGACTATTTTTCCAACAACTACGACGTCACGAGGACGGACGTCTCCTTATGGGACCCGAAGCCCAGGACCCATAAGAAAGGGTGCTGGTTTTGGGTTGGGGGTTGAGCTTAGGACTAGGGTACAAACTAAATTTAGGTTAGGTTTAGGGAAAGGGTCAAAGTTAGGCTATAGAAATGATTGATACATGAAGGGAAGTTAATGCAAAATCCTTTTGAAGAAAGAAAGACTGCAGTGTGTGTTGACTGCATGAACAAGTTCTGTCTTTAGTACCAACAACACCAGGAAGTTGTTGTTTCTTTTGTCATCTAAAAACAGTAACCGGAAAAAGATCTACCATTTTATCTATTGGTTTAAATCTTATCTTTCTTGCCACACTGATGATTCAGCTATTAAATTTACATCTCTCCTTCTCCTTTATCTTCTGGTGTTCCCCAAGTCTGTGTACACAGGTCCCCTCTATTTAATGAAATTAATTTCATTAAATAAAAGGGATTAAACTCCTAATTCAATTTTCCATAAAAATAACATTTAGTAACATTGTTACGCACAAGATACCCAGCTCTGCCTGTCCACCATACCCACCTGCTCCCCTACACATAAGCGCCTCTCCAATTGTCTGCAGAAAGTCACATAATGGTTCTCCAAAAATATTCTCAAACCTAACAGAAATATAAACAAACATCACCTCAAGTAATAAAAAATGCACCTTCTAAAATTTAAGCGTCTTCTCTTATTTTTGTTGACAACTCTTCACTTTCTCCTTCACCCCAGTTAAAGTACCTGGGTGTCATCGGTGACAGTGTTTTTTTCATTTTACATCCACTGTAGTGCCTTGATGGGCAACATTAAACCATATGAATATAATCTCATATTTATTGAATTCTTCCTTATCAGGGAAAGTATAACAATCATTTGTATATTCATCAAAAGCAAAAATTAAAATATATTTCAGTAATATTTTAGTTTTAACTTAATGAATAGTTCGGCTGCTCACTAATACTAATACAATCTTATTCAATTGCTGCCAGTGCAGTTCTAACTGTCTCCCATGTTTTGTCGTTGTGGAAATCTCTGAACAACAAGCTGCTGATTAAACTGACGCTCACCCAGTCAGGAGGGTTGCAGGCTGACTAAGGCCTTTGGACCTTTTGAGAGACCCTCACTCCGCCTCATGAACAAACCAAGTTGGATATAATGGAAAAACAGTCTTAGAGAAAGATAGTAAGTTAAAATGGACAATCCTTCAATGTGTGATTAGAGGAAATCAGAATTCTACCCATGAAGAAGAGGAAAGCAAGAAGACGTGGTGATCCAGCTTGCTTTGATTTGGATCGGGTTTCTCTTCCCACTGTCTGTTGTTCTGTTTTGAATATTTCATCTCTGAGTCAGGATTCAGAACTCGGCTCCGGAAACTAGCAGCTTCCAGGGAAGCAGACGTCATCTGGACCTGATCGGAAATCAGAGAAGAATTTTGGGAGGAGGGTCTCCACGTTGCATTTGATCACCAATACGAGTGGTGAAAACTGAACGACTGAGAAGGATTAGGAAAAGCTTCTCTACCAATGTGTGACTTTTTACTGGTTTGTGTTAAATCTTTGGTTTGTAAAGTTGACACCCTTATTATCCATACAGTATGTAAAGTCACACACCATACCAGAGGACATATGAGCATGTTCTATTTATGTTTTTGTGGCACTTTTGGGGTTAATTCATTTCTACTCACTTCTCCAACACAGTGCAAGGCGGGCCAAGGACAGCTGAGAGATTTCATTGGACTAGCCCAATGTCCTTAAATAAAATCAACCAATGAGACGTTGTGGTCGATAAAAATGATTTTTGATACTTTTTTTTGGTCATTTTATGACAGCCTTGGGCTGGCTCATAAATGTACAACAGCCTCCTGGGCGTTGTCCAGTATACCAGATGACCAGTCCGCCATGGTCTTTCTTATCCATCCTGTTCATCCAGCCACATGCTCATGTGTCCTCTATGGAACTGAGGGGCTTCAGACATTGGTCCAAGACACTCAGAATATCTGAACTCTTTCAAATCTTGCTTTAAAACTAGGGGTGCGCTAATTACAGTTTTCTGGCCGATTACGATCTTTAAACGTCTTTACCTGCCGATCCCGATTTTGGCTAATATAAAAATATTTTCTCTGAAATGACGCTCAATAAAGCAAGAAAGTCGCTGAGTTTTTAACAGCGGGGGCACTTTTGTTAATTGCAAACATGCAGACATGATCTGGTGGGCTGGTCTGTCGGTCAAACCTCTCTCATCGGACAGCAGTAGTGGACAGTGGCTGATCTTTAGACCTTTGCTGAGGTAGATAAGATCGGGGGATAAGATCAGCTGATCACCAATCTCCCAAAATTCAGGAAACTTGGTACTAAAACAGTGGCTGGCAGGTAAATTGGTACACCCCTACTTAAAACCAATCTCAGTAATGCTTCATTGTTGAAGCGTATCCAGGTTGCACTCAAACCAGCTCTGTTTAGACTGAACAGACTAAACAGACTTTAGGCAGGTGTGAATGCAGACCAAAAAATCCAACTCTGGTTCTCCTACACACGACATCTTGGTTGAGATGACGTTGTTCTCATATCTTCTTCAGAGGTTTTTGGTGCAGCGCTGAATGTGTTTGGTTCGTTTGACACAGTCCAGCGTGAAAAAGAACCACAGCAGCAGAAAATGGAACAAATGTTGCAATTTTGCTCCTCAGTCAAACCGACTATGAGGCATGGAAACACCCTTAGCGTGTTTACTAATTTTCGTGTTCTGTGCTGTAATTGTACGTCGACCTTTGGGGTCTGGAAAGGTGCGTACAATTAAATGCATTACTTTTATTATTGTGGTTCATTTTGGCACACACACCAATACAGACGGGTGCCCATACGTGTGCAGGCAGGGCTGAACGGGGGGCGACTGCATGACACCACGGCTAGAAGAGTCGCTTCTTGGGAGCAAATCTCAAACATTTGTCCATGTTCAACAACGCTGCCAGTTTGAGGAAGACACTCTCCAAATACCGCAAGGCTGAGCATTGTCTTCTGTGCAGCTGCTGGATTCTGCAATGACTGTTGCAGATGTTTCCTGCCTAAATGTGTTTACCATACGATGGCATGCAGTCAAGAGGTTATTACAAATGGCTCGAAATGCAACACAATTGTGTAGAGCAGCTCAGCAGAATTGAGAAAAAATAACTTGGCGCTGACAGGTGTTAACGCTCTGTTTGAGAAAGAATCCGTGACGGGGGTCACCTGACACCTCTGATGGTATCTTACAGGTTGTGTTTACCCAACACAAGCAGAGAGGAGGGCATTATGAACTGATGACCTTCTTTAGGAACTGACGTAATTGCGAGGTAATGCTTTGAATTTCTGAGTAGACTTTTTTGTTTTCATGTTTCTATGAAGGCTCACCATCCAGGGCGCCATTCTGGCACTGGGGTTGCACGCAGCAGCAAAAGTGAGCTGCAATCAGAACAAGTCTTTGTTTTATGTTTCTTGTCGAGTCTCGTCAAAAAGGTTTGTCTGAAACAATAGAGATTATTATCTGCAGATGCTGAACGACACAAATTTGACTCAAAATCGTAACTGGCTGATGCTTATGGAGACTTTTTTATTATTATTATTCAATTGGGACAAACTATTAAAACTTTTCTAAATATAAAGCGGCCTAAATCACATTTTTATTGAAGAGGACAGACTAAATCTTATTCAGTTTTCTTCAGTGAAGCCAAAAAAATGAGCAAAGTGGTTGCCTTTCTTTCAATAAAGAAGTTTTGGATCTAATGACAAAAAGAAATCTGGCGACTTTCTTTGATTGATCAAAATATGTCATGCTTAGTATATTGTTGAACAGGAACAAAATTCCCAATAAAACTTTTTTGTGTTTTGGTATCAAACGATAAAATAAAATTGGGCCCTTGGTACACTTAAATTGATGATTTTGGCCCACATAAGAAAAAGATTGATCTATAAACACATCCTTTCCAAATAGGACAAACAATTATACACACTTATGCATAAGTAGAGCAGATATGCTTTATGTAAACGCAGTTCATGTCAGTATATGGCATGAGTTTTCTGGCTTTAATGTGTAAAATTGTTAGGATTTTGATTTTCTTTGATGGTGGGTGTGGTGTATGTGCTGGAAACTCATCCGATTCCCTTCTGTTCAGAAATGCTTTCAAAGCCAAAGCCTAAAAACCATACCGGGAAGATTTATGTCTGTATTGTTGCCTTTGGTGCTGAGAACAGTTTCTATTTTTCATCGGGGGGGCAGCCGCGGTTTGGAAAAGTCACAGCAGAATTACTTAGAGTGAACATTGAGTTTGTTTAAGTGGATTTTCCCCTTCTGGAGATGCCGGCAGGGCCTAAAAAGCCCTTTTTGTCCGTGTTGTTTGTGTGGAAATGTCTGACGATGTATTTGTCCAAGATGCACATGTCTCACTTCATTCTGACAACTCCCAAAATCTGCCCTCATGTCAACACTTGACATCTTAACCAACCTGTTTATTATTATTATTATTATTATTATTATTATTATTATTATTTTGCATAGCTGTTGAGGCTCAGCCAATAGTGATATTTTTTTACATCAGAAAAATATGTTGAAAACTGACCTTATTCAGTCCACATGTCCGATTCGGCTTTAGCCTAAACAAAGATGTAGAAAGTCACAGTTGGTTAACCCATTTGATCAAATTTCCAAGCATGTTTAGATAGCAGTAGATGTCTAAACATCTCAAGGCCGGACGAAGGAGTGGGCACAGAGCAGGCGCTGATGAAAGACAGTCCAAACGAGTCCTATTTGGAGTTTGGGACAAGCCGGAGGGGACAGATGTGGAATAAAACCGTCTTATTAGATGAGAGCAAGTTGACAAATATTTTGTGCCTATGTGTTCAGACACATGTCATTTTCAACATGAAACATGGTAGCGGCAGCATCATGTTCTGATACAGAACAGTGAAGCTGGATAGAAGTGCCTTTCCCTCTAGGACAGTCCTGGAAGATGCACAGGTGTAGAACACAAACACTCTCCATCTATTGGAACTGAGCTCATACTTTCTTACAAAGCAGAATGAAAAATATGTCAGGATGGACAGAGGTTTATTTTTTAAAAAAACCAAAAAAACCCCACAAAAAACAACGACTTTGACTTCAACACATTCACACTGTCCTTCTATTTTACAACAGAGCAGTTTACTGTTGGTCTAACAACAAATTTCCAATCAAACGCATCGAAGTTTGTGGTTGTAACATTACAAAATGTGTGATTAATACCTTTAGTAAACACCTGAGGAGGACAGATTTGATTAAAGAGCAGGAAATATTCTAAAAATGTATAAAAGAAGGTTGATGAGTTTCCTTATGACTCGTAATGACGTCACCATGTGCACGTGGAAGCTTGTTTCTGGGAAGAGAAATGTTTCAACTAAATATTTTGTTCAATCAATGAAAGAAACAGGAAAAGAAAAAAACCCTGAATATTACATGACATCATATCTGAGGTGAGTTTGACTGATTTTGCAGAATGATCTGTTTCTTATGTTTTTATAATCCGGGACATCCTGGATGGACCCGCCTCGTGAGTGAGGGTCCGGGGGGAGGAGAGGGGTGGTGACGCAGGGGTTAAGGTGGTGACGTAGTTATCCCTGAAGTGGTGACCCGGTGAGGGCAGCGGGCAGAGGGGGGGAGAGTAGAGAGAGGAGAACGGAACAGAGAGCAGGAGACGTTTCAGTTTAAAGACATGCCCACTCCCACTGCGTTCTGGTTCCTCCACGCAGATGAGAGGATCTGGGAGGAATCTGCCTTCTCCTGTGTGTTTTTTTTTCTTCCTTCTTTCTTTCTGCTTTTCCGGAGCGACGCGGGGAGGTTCCTTCACTCCAACTTCTAAAGCTCGTCTGGACGGTTCTGACTCGATGAAAGGCAGCAGGGGGAAGGACGCGCAGAAACGCCGCTGACTCTTTAGCGCTTGTGCTAAATGTTTATTGCGCCGCTTTTAATTGAAGGCGCATGTGTGCCTGCGAGCAACAGAGGGGTCTCTGAAACTCTGGAAAACAGCTATAAATATATATAGGCTATATATATATATATATATATATATATATATATGTGTGTGTGTGTGTGTGTGTGTGTGTGTGTATATACACATGTAGCGAGCATTCATGGCGGCGGTGATGAATCTCTAGAAAGTTGGATAAACCGTGACCTCCAGGCGGTAATTAGGGCCGATCATTTGCCAAAACAGCCGCCACTAAAAACAAATATCAATTAGATCTCCGGAGAAGGACTGATTGCTCCATTTCCATGCCATGCAGGGTCGAGGTACTCCACGAATAAAATACAAATCCAAGGACCTGGAGCAGCAGAGCGCGTACAGACAGAGAGAGGCGGGAGGGTTTCCTTTAACTTGGGTCAGAAAGTGGAGGCTAAAGAAATGCTGCAGGTTCACGTGTGGAATCGCTTCAGCTCAATCACAAATGAAAGCAAAACAATAAAACGTGTGCGAGCCGGCCTACACTGTAAAAAATGAACACGTTCAGTTTTAATCCGGAGTATCGTCACCTTAATAAAATAGTTGTTTTTGCCTAAAGTGATTCCCTCCATTTCCCTAAATCATCTTTATGCAATAAAAAGGGGTAATTAATAAAAAATAAATAAAATACTTTTGTCAAAAAATGACTGCGGGCATTATTGTAGGAAGGTGATATATTTGTTAAGAGTAAACAAGAAGGGCTTCCAAAAACGTGATCCATTAGCTACAGCCACGTATCCATGGAGACCAGCAGGACAGGCCTCTGGTCATCTGACTAGAGCTCACGACTAAAACATATATATTAGAAATTAGCACAATAAACACCAGATTAAACATATTTTCTGCAGAGCAACTGGAACGTGCCCAGCTCGGCTGTAACGTCACTTCCTGATCCACACACAGTAAAAAACAAAGTGTTATTTTAACACCCTTAGAGTTGAATTTAACTCCGTTTCAGATAACATTTGGTCCCAC